>NDXB01002619.1:77823-90563 GCA_002631895.1 Agapornis roseicollis
GTAGCTGTGTCTTAACCCAGGAACAAGGCTGATACGGCCGATGTTTTTGGTTGTTGCTGAGCGATGTTTGCCATGACCAAGGACTTTGTGAGCCTCATGCTCCGCCACGGAGGAGGGGGGGCTGGGAGGAAGGAGGGACAGAACCCAAGCTGACCAAAGAGGTATTCCATACCATAGCATGTCATGCCCGGGGTGTAACTACCCAGAAGGAGAGGGAACTTCCCAGTTGGGCTCGTTTTCGCCGGGTGGTATTGTACCCTCTTCCCTTGTTTTCCTTGTTATTATTATTATTGGTGATAACAATAGTGATTTGTGTTATACCTTAGTGACTGGATTGTTGTTATCTGAACCCGTGGGAGTTGTATCCCTTCGGTTCTCCTCCCCCCACCCCTCCAGGAGCAGGGAGGAAAGAGGGGAGGGCAAGAAGGGTTGAGTGAGTGAACGTGCTGCCTAGCTGGGTTTAAACTACAACAACTGTCAATATTATTTTGGAAAGCCTGAGTTATGATAGACCCTTTTCTTTCTACAGTGTTTCTCTTACATGTCCTGTGCAGTGCCATTTCTATTCTATTTGCATTACTTATGTGCACTGCCTTTATTTACCAGCACTGGATTGAAATAGTGCTGATGTACCGAAGTTATCTGGCCCACAATGAAAGTATGGGAGGTAAGAAACATTACATGGTATTAATTTTATTTGTTTTTTCTTCTTCCTTTTTCCATGTGAGTCAATCTGGTGGGAATTAACAGTTTAATTAAATTCTCTTACTGACCCTGCTCTCTTTGAGTCAATACAATACAAATGTTGCTAAAGCTAGCAAGGTGCCCAGTGGATTTAGATGGAAAAAAAAGCCAGGCAGTGGGGAGGAAGTCTCTAACACCCACTGAAATGTCACTGTTAGCCTTTTACAAGAACTCTTATTTAACCAGGTTAGCACAGGGAGTTGAATTTTGGCAGTCCCTTTTCAGGGGATAGTAGGGCATCTCCAACATTTGAACTTCATTCTCTGAAAGTGTTCAACAGAACCTGTGGATAAGAATCAAATATCCTTGCAGAACGAAATGAAGAACTCCAGAGCCTATTGTATTTTTCACTTGAAGACAACAATTTCTCAGAACAATAAACAAAGAAGAAAAATAAGATGATACAGGGCACCGACTGAGAAGTGTACGTTTGGGAAATATTCGTATTTCCTTTCTAAAAATTATGTTGACCATTTTGACATTAACACTAGTGATCAGCTTCTGATATTTCAAATCTTCATAGTAGCATTGCTCCATTATCTCAGCTAAAATGAGTCTTCAACACAATAAGCAGTATGAAAATGCATCAGAAATGACTGTGCCTGCTTTGAAGAACTTAACATATAATTTTCTTATATGTGTTGAAAGAAATCTGGTAGTATGTGACCAAGGAAATTTTTCTAAAAATTCTTGAATCTTGCTGCAGATTGAGATAGAGCTGTCTCAGTCTGCTTTTGTGTTTGCATGTGTGTACGAGCATTATACGTGAGTGTGAAATAACTGGATGTAGTTATCTATAAATACATGCGTAATGAGAAACAATTAACTGCCCTTTTGGAAAGTATTTTTGTGAGCCCTAAGGCAGCTGGCAAAAGTGATTTGGGAAATCACTGAAAATTTCCCCTCTATTTGGTAACAAATTGATTTAAGAACCTCTGGAAAGTCCCCTTAGAGATCACCCCATATGTTAGTAGGACAAAGAAAGACCTGCCAAGATTTGTGCATTGAAGTTGAAGACACAGTTGGGTTCCATTGTGGTGGCTTCTGTCTTTCTCCCTGACTGTCATGTACCACGTGCACACAGTACCATTCACAATGTGGGGGCATGAAGTGTACAGACCAGTTGTGCCTACCTAGTTAGTTTTCTACCTAAGGGAATTGGCCATAAAATGTGTTGTCACCTATTGGATTCTACTTAAATATGTATATATGGAAACTGAACAATAAAGAAGGAAGCTGAATGCTTCAGACAGATTTGCTAATGTATAGTGTTATTTGTTTATTTTAGATGGCAAAGAATTTGATGCATTTGTGTCCTATGCAAAACTGGACTCTTCCGAAAGTGGCTCAACTCTAATTAGTGAAGAAAAGTTTGCCCTGGAGCTTCTTCCAGATATGCTGGAAAATAAATATGGATACAAGTTATGCATTCTTGAAAGAGATATTCTTCCAGGAGGAGGTAAGGTCCCTGTGGATGGTAAAAAATCTTCAGTTCTTTATAAAACTGTTTTTCACTTTCCATAAAACATTATGCAAGAGATCAGCAAATGGTACATTTTGGTACAGGAATTTCTGCTCAAATCTCATGCTGTTTTGATCTTTATGTCTGGCCCCTCTGCCTCAGGCATACGTATGTTTCAGCGTGATCTCTGGGAACTACTAGGCTGAGATAAAGCTTCTCATCTAAGAATTTCTTTGAAAGCAGGCTCCATTCACTGAAAAGAAGACCACAAATATTTCAGTAATTACTTCCTGAGCTACTTTAGTCAATGCTAGTTGCAGTAACTAGAAAGCCCTCAATACCTGTCCCTGGGGAGACAAAGTCAAGTCCAACTGCCCCTTGAGACTGTTTAAGTAGCAACAAAGTGGGTTTACATGTCAGCTCTGTCCTCTACCTCCTGAGCAACAAGATTAATTCTCCAGGATGTGCAAGAACATCAACAGCACCCTCTGATAGAGAAGACATTTATAGGGGTTATGTGATTGCTTAGCATCCCTATTTTTGGTTTCCTTATTTCTGGGTTTTAGCTGTCAATAAAGGAACTGATAAGGTATAAAGTCCATTATAGAATGCAGTAACGATTGTTGCCATTTCTTCTCCAGCATACACAGATGAAGTTGTTACAGCTATTAAACAAAGTAGACGAGTAATAATTATTTTAAGCCCAGCCTACGTCAGTGGGCCAAGCATCTTTGAACTGCAGGCAGCGGTGAACTGTGCCTTGGAAGACAAAAAGATCAAACTAGTATTAATAAAGTTCCAGGCTTTCCAAGAGCCAGAGACTTTGCATCCAGTAGTGAAGAAAGCTCTCCGGATTTTACCAGTCATTACCTGGAAGTCCTCTGTTTCTGCTGGTCCAAATAAGTTCTGGAAATATGTGCATTACCACATGCCAGTGAAGACTACTAAGATGTTGGGAAATTGGAGCTTAAAGGAGTTTTGCCTAAGGTTATTCAGCCTGGTATATCGATAGCAGAAATTTCACAGGAGGGTGATGACAGCAGGCTCAGGAATGGTGACGTGGCTGTAAAGGGCCTTTTCTACACTGGCTGACCACTGTGGATTGTAACTAACTGTCAGCAATATCTCGCTCCAAAACAGTGAGAAGGATTGCAGTGTGACGGTGCTGCAGCTCCACAGTAAAACTAAGTGGCATTGCACACATTTATAAATGTGAACTCTTTCATAAATTATTTCTGTATTATTTTTATTATATTTATTATATTTTGCTGTGGTGTTGAGACATACATGTGAATGCTTTGTTATTGGCACTGTATTTCTTCTGGAATATTTTTATACTCATTTTCTAGAAAAATATTAAAAAAGGGAACTCCAGAGAAAGCTTTCAATTTTCCTGTGCAGTCCAGTGGGACAAACCCAAAGTCTTCAAATGAGTCACCTCCTCCTGTGGGAGCAGCAAGTGCCATGGGAGACTGCTACAACTGGGTATGCCAAATGAGTTGAGAAAAGAAGGAGCACTGTATCAGGTCTGATCCCAGGCATCCCCATCATTCCTGCAATGAGAGAAAGAATTCCTACCAGTTCTGAAACCCTTCATACTTGCAGACATCTGCATATTGCTGATCATGTATTGTGCTGGTCACTCACGAGTCCCATTGGATCTCTTGGTGTTGCAGTTATAAATCAAAGTCCTGGTTGTCGCAGCTGGTAGATTTCCAGGGACTTTGAAGTCTTTCCTTTCCAGTTCTCTGGCTGCTAACTCTCCAGGGTTCATACCACTTACTTGCAAGGCATCTTGCTGTCTGTAGCTAAGTCAAATGCAGTGGTTAGTGTTAAGAAAATCTGAGCAGGAGAGTCACTGATTTGGTGTTCTGCTGACTTCATCTGGCCTTCAAGTTAAAAAAAAAAAAAATCATTGTTTTATAATGTTAATTGAATAGTTCATCTGCCAGATTTATTGTTGGAAAGGGACTCAAGTAATACTGCTGTTGACAGAACCAGTGTGCTGAAAAAAACACCCCAACTCTTCTGCAAGCAGCTTCTAATCAACACTACTATGTTTGCACACATTGTTAACCTAACGCTAAACATGGTAGTTTGTTTGGAGGAGAGAAGAGACTGACCTTTTAAAGAAATACTCTGTATGGGTGAATGTCGCGTTCA
This sequence comes from Agapornis roseicollis, assembly GCA_002631895.1. Lineage (NCBI taxonomy): Eukaryota > Metazoa > Chordata > Aves > Psittaciformes > Psittacidae > Agapornis > Agapornis roseicollis. The sequence continues at coordinate 82,193 of NDXB01002619.1, forward strand.
GGGAGGATAATGTAGTTGTCCAATAAATGCCTTGCTGGCATGAGTAAAACAAATGCCAAATACAAGACAACTCAAGATGGAGGTTTAGGCATGTGAATGTAATTCAGACCTTCTTCTTTCTTTTGTTATTATGTACTAAATTATGTTCACAAATTCTTGTTTCTAAACGAGAAGGCAATTTGCATGGCCCTCCACCAGATGTCCCTACTGTAAGCCCTGCAGAGCACATTTATTTACACGCCAAGCAGTTCTGTTCCCAGCTGAGAAAGGACAAGTGAGCAGTGCCAAGTGTGGTGGTATCTGAGGTGCCAGTTGCACTGGGGAGACAGACAGGGAGTGAGGGCAGAAAAAGAAGGTACGGAGTAGGCTCTCCTGCATGCACAGGGTGCGACCATCTCACCCACCTGATACTATTCATTTGAGCTGCACTTGCTACCTGATTTTTTTTGACAGTGGGAAAAAGAAATCAGAGTGGCTGGATAAATAATATAGTTAGAAAGGGCTTTTATTCCTTAACAGGGTGATGCTGTTGCTGAGGTTTATCTAGGTTGAAGGAACCTGCAGAACCGGTATCTTTATACAAACTCTAGGTCCATCTGTAATACAAGGAAGAGGACAGGTACATTAGGGCTTTTAAAACAACATCTAAAGGGCAAATGAAGCAGCCCTGAGGAAGAAGCGGCCGTGGATATGAGCAGTGCGAAGCAACAGGAGTGAGTGTTGCATACCTTCATGCACCCACTATATGCTGTATCTGTAATAAACCAGTCACAGATGCAGACATGGGCTCTGCCACACTTGCAGAAGAAAAGCTTTTGAACTGGTTGCTCTTGCTGTTGAGTCTGGTATGCTGTTCTGCTGCTGCTTATGTGGATGAGCCCAACCTCAGCAACACTTTATTGCCTCACTATGAGCCTGATCAGGCTGGTGGCTCTTCACAAGATAGGAGGCTACATGTTTTCACAGTGGACTACGGCTATGTGCAAATTCCCTATGAAGTTACTCTTTGGATCCTCCTTGCCTCTCTTGCAAAAATAGGTAAGTAGAAAATGGGATCTTGGGTCCTTCTACCTCAGCAAGAAGTTAAAGGCATACTGTGTAACCAAGTATCTTCCACTCACTTTGTAGCTGGGATTGTTTTTACAGTTTCTGTCCTCAAAGGAACAGATATGTTCATTACCATGGCAGTGACAAAATTCCAGCTGTGAATGCTTCCAGCTTACTTAGGTAAATGTATGACCTCTAACCTTTCTGTCTCTTGGGTTGTCTATGTTAGTGAGTAGCCATGGAGCTGCCCTACACAGTGCTGTCCATCCCTTTTTCTAATTTTTGAATGTCACAAGTTACCACAATCTACAATGTGCCACAGCTGTAGAAATCAGTAACATCAGCTGAGGCTGCAAGTGAATTGAATCTGGGGGAGAAAAGTGGGAAGAATTCTTCCGTTGTGTAAATAATAGGAAACATTTCCCTTTGAGTCTTTGTTTTACATGTTTGCTATTTATAGTTGCTCAGAAAGTAACACCAGAGGAGAGAGACTGAGAGTCTGAGTGTAGGTCATTAGAGATGTAGGGTAAGTGCATTTTCAGTAAACCCAATACATCCAGCCTCTATTAGAACTCCCTGTAGGTATCTGAATGAAGAAAGACAACTCATGGGGAGGTAGGAACTGCAATGAACATAGTAAAAAATGGCTCACTATATGTCTTACATGTTTGTATGACCAGGTTCAAATTATTTTAACCATTCAGAATTAATGCAGCAACACCAAATAAATGAAGAAAATAGTACTAAGGTGAAGGGCTGCACACATGTGATCTCCCTTTTTCACAAGTCAAATCTGCTGTTATGGTGTAAGCAGAGTGTGACTACAGCAGTGAGCATATTGATTGATTGATTTCTTTATTCACCATCCATAAAAGCACAGGACTTGCCATATTATAATTTTCCTGGTTTGAGCAAGAAACAGACTGTGTGATGCCTTCCAAGCATCTTCCCAAGCCGATCTGTTCCTTAGCCAGGGGTTTTCAAATAATATTACTTTCATTGAAAAATGTGGGGCTGCTGACTCAAAATCTATTTGGTAGGAAGTGTTAGTCTGAATAATCTGGTTACCTAGGGAAGAAGATTTCCAAACTGTTGAACTTTTCAGTGTTTTATTCAGGCATTATCTTCTTTCCAGATTTCAGGATTCCGGGGTGGGAAACATTTCTGAGACCTTGAAAGACAAAACAATCCCATTATCCAGTAAAACTGACAGAAGACTTAAACGAGATTTTTTTAATTAGAAAAGTTGATGACTGGAACTATGATCTTAACATACTTTCAGTGTTTCAAATAATCTCCTAAATAAATTATTTAAAATGTCATAAAAATATTTTTCTTTTTCTTCAGTGTTTAACATAGATAATTTGAGGGTTACAGAAGCACAATCATGGTATTGACTTCTGGAGTTATGGAATGGAGGTTGACCTAGCCTCAGGCATGAAGACACAGCCACTAGATTTAAAGGTTTACTAGTCTGCCTCATTCTCATTCTTGTAAACTCTGAATAATTCCTTAAATTTCTAATAAAAGAACCTCTCATTTGCAGTATGATTACACAGTTCCTGGTAAAGTAACTAGATGAGCCATTGCTAGACATTATCTTGGTATTGGTATCAGCATTTGTGTCAGATGGAATTATGCGAATGCAGTTGCACTAGTAGTACATCAAGGTGGGCAGGAGATTCATACCCACAACTTTTATATTGGCAAGTATGACCCTTTTTCTGTAAAACAGCTTGGCTACATCTATGCTTGTAAACTACCAAGCACCCTGTTGGGAAGCTGTGTATGACTGTTCATACCACATCAGTGCTGGCATGCCCCTTCTCAGCTCTGACTCATGTTGACAAGCCTTCTCCCAAGCAGTGCCCAGGCTGACTTGTGGGCCTACAGATGTCCTCACAAGATGTTTGGGTGTGACCAGTACTTGCTGGAGTAGGGAGGAGAATTTGGTTGTGTGGATGCAATCTGAACCTTTCTGCTTTGAAAATTCTTTGGCCTGATTAGTTTGCTATAGTGTAGACTCAACCTCTATTCTAGTAAGGGAAAAAAAAACCACTCAAACCCTTAGGATGCATTATTTTCTCAGATATTTAATGGCTGTTTGGTAGCTCTTTCAGCTCAGCTGAAATCACTGGTTTTCTTTCTGTCAACTAACTCATAGGGTTCTTTACTCTATGTAGGAACAGCAGTTTTCCCGGAAATACAAGGTTAGTCACCTTGTACAATGTCTTACATTACTGTGGCTTGATTATTGCTGCTTTGGATATGTTATTGTTCATGAGTTCTCAGACCCTCTATCTGTGGATAATCTTGAGTTCATTTAATGCTTCAGGGGAGTGCTGGAAGTGGAGGGAGCTCAGCAGATGATGCATCTGGGCTGCTCTCTTGGACTTCTCCAGGTTCCTGGTCAGCCCAAATCCAGCAGGAGCTCTGAAGCCAGTGACCCTCCACAGCACTGGGGAGGAAGCTGCCTTGGAACCTGCAGCCAGGGAGAGGGTGCCTTTGAGATGGAGGGACAATACTGTGCCTCAGAGGTTTGACAGTAGCAGTGTGGCAGCAAGGACTCTCAAAGAATGCTTTCTTTCCAGTTTGTGGAGTACAATTTCAAAGAAGTTTCTGCATTCTTAGAAATAGAGTTTAGACTCAGTCACTCTTGCTCAGAAGTTGAGAGCTGGGGAGCAGATAGACAAGAGATTTATTGCCAAGCTCTTCCTCTGCTTTAGAAGTATAAGTCCAGGTATGTTTAATTTTGAAGGGAATGGTACTGCCTGTTTTTACATTTATAATCTAAAGAACAATACCTGGCTGTCTGACAACAAAGTATTCAAAGGCAGGCAAAACATCTGTCTGACATCAAGTTAATTTAAATTGGAATAATACCCTAATGTTTTATTCAAGGTTTCCACCTTTATCACCGATTACCCAGACTCATGCCTGAAAGCTGCATCCTGATTGTCATTGGAGCACTAGTAGGAGCGATCATTTTTGTTTCAGATCACAAATCTCCACCAGTGATGGACTCTAGTATTTACTTTTTGTATCTCCTTCCACCCATTATCCTAGAGGAGGGTTATTTCATGCCAACTCGCCCATTTTTTGAAAACTTTGGGTCCATCCTGTGGTGGTCTTTGCTGGGATCTCTGCTAAGCTCATTTGGAGTCGGCCTCTCCCTCTATGGGATCTGCCAAATAGAAGCCTTCGGCCTGACTGACCTGGACCTGCTGCAGAACCTACTCTTTGGCAGCATGATTTCAGCTGTGGATCCTGTGGCAGCTCTGGTAGTTTTTGAAGAAGCCTCCGTTAATGAGCAGCTTTACATGATGATCTTTGGAGAATCATTGCTAAATGATGGCATCACTGTGGTGAGTTTCTTTCTACTCCTTGTCTTCCCTTCTTTAGGCTCTTTTGGCTTGTAGGGTTATTTGGCAAAGGACGAGAGCAGCTCTAGATCCTAGATACATTATTTATGTTGTGGATACCCTATTCCATCACACACAAGTAATTTTAATGAATGTAAAGATTACATCTTATATTAACTCTTTAAAAAACATATTGTGTTACATCCTCTGGGAGAGGGACGCATAGACCACATCTTGCTCGTGCATTCACTTAAGCGAATGGCTAAGCTCAGGCTGATTTCACTGGTAGGATCAGTGTAAGACCTACAAAAAATTCTTGTTATTGTGCAAGCAGGTAAATAGAAAATTCTACTGCTTAAAGATATTCTACTGCTTAACCCTCTGCAGCAGGGATAAGAACACAGGAGACCTTCCTTGTCACACGCTGTAGAGAGGACTCTGCAAAATGATGTGAACCAAATCAGATGTGAACAACCTCTGGGTGCTGCATTCCTTCCTCCTGCTTCTCCTAGGAAATTCCCCAGAGACCTTAGACAGGAATTCCAAAACCCACTAATAACTTTGCATAACCCTGTTTCTATCAGTAAAAAATGAATATCTGAAAAATATTCACCTTTCTCGGATGTCTTATCTTAAGTGTCCAGAAACTGTGCTTCAGGAATAGGAGAGATTTTGTTTGTTGGGGTTTTGTTTGTTTGGTTGGTTGGTTGGTTGTGTTTTGGGTTTTTAATATGAAAAAATGTTTTTTACGGAACTCATCTTGCTAATACTTTTCTAAAAGTTTTCTAAAAATTAGAGCAACCTGCAGAAATTCTGCCTGCAAACTGCAAATGGCAAAGTCACTTAGAAGACATGTTTTTCAAGGAAGAGTTTTCAAGCAGGAAATTCACTGCTCATGTGCCGCAAGTTAACTGCAGGTTAAGGAGTTTTGCTAGATAAGATCTTTACAGAATTTTAATCACAGGAATCTAGAACACATAGAAACTATTCAGATGCTGTTATACATGAGGTATAGCACAACTTGGACTTTAAAGTCTGTACAGAGTTCACTGCTGAAAGGTTTCATGGGAGAAGTGCAGCTTATGAGCAATGCAAAAAGGAAAAGGAATAAAGTAATTTTTTGCAGCCACAGCCTATTGATCATAAATCCTTCATCTTGGTGAATCACAGATGTAGGGCCAATGTAGAACTAAGGAATAAATGTTACTTAACTTTATATGCAAACTGCTTGTGTGTTACAGTTGTAACAATATAATCCCAATGCATCTATCACTTCACCTGCCTTCTTGCTTCCTTCACATGCAGACTGCAAAATATAATACCTCTTCCTCACACTGGAAAAGCTTGTTTGATCCTTTTTTTGACTGGCTCCCTACATTGCCTTCCCTTTGTTCCCAGCTGTTATTTATGATGTGGGTCCAACTCATGGTATTTACATGAGCTTTTAGCTAGCATCCTGCTACAGCATAAATGTGTAGTGGCAGAAAGCCTTTAGGAACAGCGGTATGTAGGCATTCCTCAGCAACACTAGGTAAGTCAGCAAAAGAGATGAAAGGGCTGTACACAAGGAGTGCTGGCTACACCACTGTGACCTCCATTTGCCCCATGTCCCCTCATCTTTGGGGCTTTTCTTACAGCAGCTGTGTTGCAATCAGTTTGTCAGCTCTTGCTGATGCATCTGTGCATCACTCACATCTCATCCATTTTCAGGACATTCAGATCTTCAGAATCTCTACCTAGTTTCATGTTTAAGAAGATTGAAGTAACTTTCACCTGTATGGAGCCCAATAGGTGTATTTCTCCTCTCTGATACCCCTCTTGCTTTTTTAAAAGGCTTTAAAACTGTGTATTTCAGGTGTCTCAGTTCCTCCCTTTTCTCTCTTAACAATTTCCTTTGAGGTAACTCTGTGTGTTTAAAAAAATAGTATTGCCAAGGTATATTAAGCATACATGCTTTTTATAGTGTTTAAATACAAGTATCCCCTGGTTCTCTCCAGTCTGCTTATCAGCTTGAACATATTTTTTTTCCCAGCAGGAAAACCTGGTATGAAATTTCTCAACCTGTATATTATTTGATGCAACAATAGCTCCTTCTCCTATATTTAGTTCAATATCCTGGTATGATTTTTTTTTTCAAAATCGCAGGCTGCGGAATGTGAATCATGACATAGGAATTATGCATTTGATTTAAGGGACAAGCACAAAAGTACATAATTTACCTTTTTATACCCATTTGTACCTTTTCCTGTTCTCCTTAGTAGAGCTGTGTCTATGGGTGGAACAAAAAGTCTCTAGTTCCTGCTAATTTCTTCCTGTTCCAGTTGCTTCTGAGCCAACTGTTTGCGTCAGAAAAGTGCAGACAGCAACAGGACTGGTCCTAGTATGTATCATATGCTAGTGGAGCTCCAAAGCCCTATTCAAAGCAGTGCTGATGTTAAATTCAGTGCAGATTTCATTCAAACCTGAACACAGCTGGAGGACGTGATTTTGCTGGGAAGTGTTTCAGGCATTGGAAGCTCTGCTCCCCCACATACACAGACCATGTCTGTCTCAACAGGAGCTGAACACCTGTGTGCACGAGGAAACAGAATATTTCCCCTTACTACTTCACCTCTGAGGCCTGATTTTAGAAATGCTGAGAAAACCTATGACTCATGCTGTAGTCAAAACAAAGTGGCAATGACCATTTTTTTCCAGTGATGCCCTCTCTTCTTTGTATGCAGTAGCAGAGCAGTTAAAGAAATCTAGTGGAGGATGGAGATGCAAGTAAAATTAATTTCTTTATTTGAGGAGATTTGAATTTACTCTTGGATGTTTCTGAGGAAGGCTTTGGCCACTGGGATGTATGGGTGCTAGGAAGGAGGATGAAGATATTCTCTGCTCTGGTTGTTGAAGCTGACCTACTGTGTTCAGAGTAAAATTAAATACATGTGGTCAGGAAGCGTTATCAGGATGGAAAGAAAGAGTCATCAAGGTTGCTTGTGTTGGTGGTTAAGATAGCCACTTTAAAATCTTTTTTCCAGAGCTTCTGATGTGGTTGGTATGTGCAATATACATATCATATAGACAGCCAGAGCAGGGACCTGTCCCTGGGGAGGTCCCCTGTGGGTGACAGTGTCACTCTCTCTCTTCCTCTCCCTAGCTCAAACAACCACCCAGCAGCATACCACTACATGGTAATGTCCCCTTCAAAAAACCCAAAGCATGACATTCTCACAGTTGTTAAATGAGGCCAGCTATCAATACATCCCTTCACTGGGTGAACAAAGGCATCCTAAGCCGATTCAGGCTTTCCTACCATGTAAGAACTATAGTACTCAGTTTACTGGCATAAACACTGCAGTGTCTAATCTGCTCTAGTGAGAAACCACCTGGAATACTGCGTCCAGCTCTGGAGTCCTCAGTACAGGAAAGACATGGACCTCTTGGAGAGGGTTCAGAGGAAGGCCACAAAAATTATGTGACGGAGCACCTCTCCTATGTAGACAGTCTCATTTTTCCTCTCAGCCATGAGAAGAGAAGGCTCTGGGTAAACCTAATCGCAGCCTTTCAGTACTTAACACGGCCTATAAAGAAAGATGGTGAGAGACTTTTTAGCAAGGCCTGTTGTGACAGGACAACGGATTATGGTTTCAAACTAAAAGACAGGAGATTCAGGCTGCATGTGAGGAACAAATTTGTTGAGGGTGGCACAGGTTGCCCAGAGAGGTGGTGGATGCCCCATCCCTGAAGACATTCAAGTCCAGGCTGGATGTGGTTCTGGGTAACCTGATCTAGCTGAAGATGCCTCTGCTCATTGTAGGTGGGTTGGACCAGATGACCTTTGAAAGTCCCTTCCAACCGAAACCATTCCATGATTCTATAATTCTATGATTCTAAATGGAGCTTTATTTGTATGATCATAGAATCATAGAATCAGAGAATAGTTAGGGTTGGAAGGGACCTTAAGATCATCTAGTTCC
>NDXB01002622.1:0-30733 GCA_002631895.1 Agapornis roseicollis
CCCTTCAGACACTGGAAGCTGCTCTGAGGTCTCCACGCAGCCTTCTCTTCCCCAGGCTGAACAACTCCATCTTTCTTAGCCTGTCTTCATATGGGGTCCTGAGGCTCTGACACAAGTTGCCCGGAGAGTTGCCCATCCCTGGCAGTGTTCAAGGCCAGGTTGGACAGAGCCTTGGGTACCATGGTTTAGTGTGAGGCGTCCCTGCCTATGGCAGGGGGTTGGACCTAAATGATCTTAAGGTCCTTTTCAACCCAAACCGTTCCATGATTGTTGGACATTTATAGAAGAACATGGAAACAGAAAAGGAAAGCTATCATGTCTGTGCCTTAGTGGATGCCAGGACGCTGTTGCTAAGATGATGCACGCTGATTCTGGCATCAATAGTTGTGTTGAGCAGACCCTCCCCTGAGGAGCTGAGTCCCAATCCTTTCCCTCCTGTATAGGAACAAATCAGTTATTCCATGGAGGCTGTGTTGTCTCTTGGTGCCGTTGTGTTGCCTTTTGAAAACGTTTTGTAAGTTAGTTCTTAAGTGGGATAATTGCTTTCAGCATTTGCAAGTTAAATGAAGAAAGCTCTAATTAGATTTGATAAAGTGGCTTAGCATGGGGAGAAGGCTTTTCATAAGCTATAGCGTGTATTCACTTGGCGTTGCACAATTGAATCTCGTGTAGCATTGATGGAACCAAAAAATCCTATTTGGCCATGGTTGCTCCTTGGTGATTAAAGGCTCGAAAGCCTGTTGTATGTACTCCTAGTTGTAGATACTCTCTTCCTTTCTCTCATTATGCCATCCTCCTGAGGGCATTTATCTGTATTTTAGAGATTGGAGGAGTTGCATCAAGACCAACCTGTTTGAGGAAGGGTATTAGAGCAGGCTGCAGATTGTAACGCTGGAAAACAGGGCCATGGCACATCGTGGTGAGTCTGTTGTAGGCATTATTATGCTGTGCTAATTGTACAGTGGTGCTGGGTGGCAGAGAGCCAGTTTGTTCAGGTTAGTTGTAGCTCTGTGTGGGCACTTATTGAGTTCCCCAGAAACTGAACAGTGCCCATGCTTAGTAATGTTTGGTATTGTGTGGTGTCCTGTGGGTTAGAAATGTGATATGCTAATGCTTTACTATTGCCATCACAGCCTTGGCAGGAGCACAGGGACTGACCAAAGCAGCGTAGCGCTTTCCTTGCTATCTGAATAGGAACTTAGCTTGGTCACAAGCTTCTTTCACGTGTGGTTTCTGCACTGTGTGTGCCAGGAGCTTCCTGATGGGAATTGGAAAGAGTCTTCAGAGCCAGTGTTTGTTCTGATCACTCAGGCTGTTGCTTGACGTGACTTACTACAGTCTGTTTTCACAGACTCATTGGGGTTCAAAGGGACCTCTGGACATCATCCAGGCCAACCCCCTGCAAAGGCAGGGCCACCCAGAGCCAGAGATACGTTACACAGGAACGTATCCATGGTGGGGTTTGAATGTCTCCGGAGAGGGAGACTCCACAGCCCCTCTGGGCAGCCTGCTCCAGTGCTCTAATGTAGAGAAGTTCATGTCATGTTGAGGTGAAACTTGTGGCTTTAGTTTATGGCCATTGCTCCTCGTCCTGTTGCTGGGCACCACTGAGAAGAATCTGACACCATCCTCCTGGTGCCTGCCTTTGAGCTATTGATCTGCATTGATGAGATCCCCTCTTAGGCTGTTCTCCTCTGGACTAAACAGGCCCAGCTCCCTCAATCTCTCCTCATAAGAAAGATGCTTCAGGCCCCTGATCCTCCTTGTGGCTTCTGCTGGACTATTTCTAATAGCTCCTTGTCTTTCTTGTACTGAGGAGACTGGTTTTAACCAGGAACGCTGTTTGGCAAGCAATACCTCTACCAAAATAGTGATTTCTTGGTGCTTCCTCTGCCAAACTGTAGATCCCGCATGCAAATAACTTGGGAGGTAGTTTGATGATATTAGATCTAAAGACAAGTACTTAATGAGGAGTCTTGTGTTGCTTTGTGGTGAGTTGAGATAACCACAGAAGCAGGTAAGTGGGAACTGGTCAAAACTGTTACTTGTCTTCTGCTCTGCTTGAGAAGACTTGGGCTTGTTTAATCTTCTCGTGTGGTTATCAGCGTGCAGGTAGAATTGTCATTAGCTGCAGATATGCTTGGGGGTGGCAGTTGGCATATTTAGAGGAGCAGCAAGTAAATATGCTTGGTGTGTCTGTAATTCATCTTTGTTGATCAGGGCCAAATTTGCACATGGGTATAGGGATCTTTAGTAAGATCCACTTACCTCAGGACATTAACTCCTGGTTTGTCAACCAGCCTATATCCTGGCAAGAGGGGACAGAAGGTTGGTCTGCTCCCTAACCATGTGTGGTATCTTTGGCTGTGGAGTTGAACTGAATCATGTCTATCATACAAGCTCAGTGGGAGTGAAGAGTGTGCTGCTGTGACAAAGAAAGGCAACAGGATGCTGGAGAACATCAACAGGGGCATCAATAGCAGAGATAGATGTCATTGCTCCACTCAGCACTTGTCAGGCCACACCTGCAATACTGGATTCAGGTTTGGTCCTCGCTATAGAATCATAGAATAGTCAGGGTTGGAAAGGACCTTAAGATCAGCCAGTTCCAACCCCCCTGCCATAAGCAGGGACACCTCACACTAAACCATGGCACCCAAGGCTTCATCCAGCCTGGCCTTGAACACTGCCAGTGATGGAGCACTCACAACCTCCCTGCCCAACCCATTCCAGTGCCTCAGCACCCTCACAGCAAAGAANCTTCATCCAGCCTTGAACACTGCCAGTGATGGAGCACTCACAACCTCCCTGCCCAACCCATTCCAGTGCCTCAGCACCCTCACAGCAAAGAATTTCTTCCTTCTGTCCAATCTAAACCTCCCCTGTTTTAGTTTACTATACAAGAAGGGATTGGGCAGGCTGGAGAGGGTCCAGAGAAGGGCCACAAAAGATGATTCGAGGACTGGGAAGCCATGTGAGGAAAGGTTGAGAGAGCTGGGTTAGTTCAGCCTGGAGAAGAGAAGGCTCAAGGGAGACCTTATCCCCATGTACCAGCATTTAAAGGGTGGCTACAAAGAAGAGGGGTGATGGATACAAGTTACTTCTGGGGAGATTCTGACTTGGACACAAGAGGGAAGTTTTTCACATGGAGAACAATGAGCCATTGGAATAATCTCCCAGTGGAAGTTGTGCATTGCCCAACGTTGGACACTTAAGATTCAGCTGGGCCGTCTGAACCTAGGCCATGCTTTGCCTACAGAGGTTGGACCAGATGATCCTTGAGGGCCCTTCCAACCTGGAGTTCTCTGCCTCTCTGATTCTGTCATGGTTGGTTTTTCTCACTTGTTACTTACAAGGGGTCAGGTTCTTTGAACACTTGGGGAATCAAACTCTTTCTATTTGAGTTTGGTGGGTCACTTCCTCCATGGCACGTCGTGGCAGTGTGTTCTTGCTGTGAGCAGGCTTCCTATTGTAACCACATGAAGTACATGTCTTTGGATGAACATTCACAACCACCCACAGGCTCCTGATTCACTTAACCACATGTGTCTTGAAGTGTTTTACTCATTCTCAGTGTCTGCCCATATCTGTCTCCATAAATGGACTTTTGTGTCCTCCTTTGAAGTGTACACATACTACAAGGGCTTCCATGGGCAAATCAAGTGAGCACAAATTTAAGCCTTTCTCATCTTCTGTCTCAAATACCAATCCATTGTGTATCACTGTTTGAGGAGTTACTTACTCAGTGATAAGCGTAGGCAGGTTCTATGTGATCTTGTAAGTGCTATGCAGGAGTAACTCCAGTTTTCTTTGAGGAAAGGTTATGCATTGGATGGAGTTTTCTTTATTACAAGAGAGGGTTCATGCTGTGACAGGCTCTGCGAGTTGGTGAAGTTGGAGTTCTGAAGTGAACCTGGATGTGATAAAACTTCTGTGCCCGTATAGGTGAAATGATCAAATTTAAAACCTTTAATAGCCCTTTTTGAAAATATTACTGTGTTAATGAATTAATACAGTAATTAATTAATAAATAGCAAATATTACTGTGAGATGTGACCAGCGTATAAGAAAAGCTTTCCTGAGTTCTCTCGTTTTGACGTAATCTTAGGAGTTGAAAGTGGGATGTTGTCTACTTAACATGGCAACTATGCTGTTGATACCCATGGCTTGAAACTGGTATTGTAGGTGTGAAGTGTCTCAGCCTCATGTCTGCCCTTAAACAGACTTCAGATGCAGTTCATAGAACCACAAAATCACCTGGGTTGGAAAAGCCCTTTCAGCTCATCCAGCCCAACCATTCCCAGCCCTGCCCCATGGCACTGAGGCCTCGTCTCCACGCTGGGGGAACCCTTGCAGGGCCGGTGCCTGCAGCCCTGCCCTGGGCAGCCTCTTCCAATGCCTGAGCACCCTGTGGGGATGAAGGTTTTCACTGATGCCCTCATCAAATCATACACACTGGAGGCTTTATTGCTGGGGTTCTTTTACATAACTATGCCAAGCTTCCAGTTCCAGCCCCCTGCCACGGGCAGGGACACCATTCACTAGACCAGGTTGCTCCAAGCCCCAGCCTGGCCTTGAGGGAGTGAGGAAAGACACTTAAATCAATAGGTTCAATTCAAAACCTGCCATGACCTTTGCAAAGAGGGGAGAGTTGGAAAGCACAGGTAGTTCCGACCGTTTTATCTGCAAGGCAGCTGATCCAAGGCAAATATGTGCTCTTTGGCAAAGGAACAATGGCATGTCCTCAAGTGTCCCAGCTGTGTGACTGGAGGTGGACTTTGTCTGCTGGGGTTACTGTCCTGTGAATCGGGGCAACCTCTGTGTATATCAGTGCTTTTCGGGCAAAGAAATTACTCTGGGTGTTTGGAACAGGGTCCTTTAGAAGGTACAATATGATGGGCCAAGAGGAAGCGGGCTCAAGCTGCCCCAGGGCAGGTTTAGATGGAGCTGAGGACCAATTCCTTGCCCACCCGGTGCTCAGGCATTGGAAGAGGCTGCCCAGGGCAGGGCTGCAGGCACCGGCCCTGCAAGGGTTCCCCCAGCGTGGAGACGAGGCCTCAGTGCCATGGGGCAGGGGTGGCCTGGGCAGGGATGGGAACGGTTGGACTTGATCTTAAAGGTCCTTTCCAACCTGGTTGAGTCTGTGATTCTAAGGTGCTATCTTGTTTTTACTAGGAGCAAGGCAGAGTATGTTGCTGACCTCCATGCAGCCAAAGGCAATGAATGAACTCCTGCTGCATTCCAGGATTTTATGCTAATATTTCACTTTTATCAGTGTGGTGGGTTTTTTTTTTCCTAAAAGAAAATGATCTTAATTACTGTCAAATAACTGCTTATAATAACCTGTAATCCACAGAATGCTTCCTATTTACAAAGTAGGAACAGTTCACCTCTTCAGATTGTCATTTGTTGCTGTAAACAGTTCCCTGTAGCAGATGTTTATTGAAGAAATTGAATTCTGTAACATTAATACTAAAGCCTTTTCACTACACTTTAATAGGCTTGTGTTTTGTCTTTCGTGCTTCAGTCTCCTGTGCGTCTTGCTGTTCTTAGTCATTTGCAGTCAGTTTTCATGTCGGTCCCCAACCCCTCGAAGTTAGTTAGCCAGCCTTGTTCTGCCATTCTCATTTATGAAGGACCAAAACTACACTAACTAAGGCCAAATAGCTTTTGTCAGAAGCTGTTCCCTGTGAGGGTGCTGAGGCGCTGGCCCAGGGTGATGGCCCAGAGAAGCTGTGGCTGCCCCATCCCTGGCAGTGCTCAAGGCCAGGTTGGACACAGGGGCTTGGAGCAAGCTGCTCCAGTGGAAGGGGGTTTGGAGCTGGAGGAGCTTCAAGGTCCCTTCAACCCCAGCCATTCTATGTTAAACTATAGAATTCATCTATAGGCATAGGTGCCAGTTTTTTCTTCTCTCGTTTGTCTGGTATTTTGCAAAGACATTTTGCACTGTCACATTTTGCCTTTGCACATCGTGATTCCGGTATTTTGGAGTACGGCTCTTGTGGTTTGAAACCAGGACAATGGGAATATCACTCCCATTCTTAAAGATGCATGTACAAAGGCTCACAAAACCAAGTTTGGGAAGCAGGAAGGTTGCTGCCCAGCATTGCATAGCATCATCTTAATGTCATTGACTAAACCAGCCCATAATTGAACTTGAGCACTCCTGAATGAATTGATGAGCACATAATAACTGGACAGGGCCTCTGTGTGTTTCTCTTGAAGATCATAACTCATGGCAGTTCTGTTTACCATGGGAAACTTCCTTGGATCTTGTGTCTGGAATGGCCTTATCTATTTGGGAAGGACAGGGGGTGCTTTTGTTACCTTCAGAGACCCATTATGGGCTATGATTGCTTGTGGGAGTGTCTGCTTATGAGCTGTTAGAAAACAGCCTATTAATAAGACAGAGCTTCTTGTAATGGAGCACTTATTAATCTTCTTCCTGTGTGGTTATTTATAGCATGTGACATCTTAATTTGCCTCTCATGTGCATCAACCTGTGTTATTTTAAAAGATCAAGTAGCTTTCGCATGCCTCCGAGGCTCACTTCTGGAGGCAACAGGCTCTTTCCTGAGGAATCTCACAGGCTTCAAGTCTGAAGTTGTAAAAAACAACGTTACGGTTGTTGCTGGTGTCTTTCGAAAGGATAAACAAGTTATGGGATGTCCAGTTATAGAGATATGTGTACATTTACTGTGAGGGTGGTGAGGCGCTGGAACAGGTTGCCCAAAGAGACTTGGGCGACATGGTCTAGTGTGAGGCGTCCCTGCCTATGGCATTGGGGTTGGAACTGGATGATCTTAAGGTCCTTTCCAACCCAAACCATTCTATGACTATTCCTGGTTTTGACTGCAAGGAGGTTTCCTTGACTTCTCAAAGGCTTTACAGTTGCTAACAGTGCTTCCTTGCCCGTAGTGAGTGTGCAATGACCTACCTGGAACGATATTAGATAGCTAACTCTATTTTTGTGGTTGTTTTCTTTATTAGAGCGGTCCCAGTGCCAGATCCTGTCACAAGATGTGCATTGACATTCAACGAAGGCAGATCTACACGCTGGGACGCTACCTGGATTCCTCTGTGAGGAACAGCAAATCTCTGAAGAGTGACTTCTACCGCTATGACATTGACACCAACACATGGATGCTGCTGAGTGAAGACACCGCAGCGGATGGAGGCCCAAAGCTGGTGTTTGATCATCAGGTCAGTTACACTGATACTCCTATTGCAAGTTCTCAGTGTTCATGAATCAGTTTTGATTGTCGTATCTTGTGATTTAGAAGTGCTCCACCAGGTAACAGCACTGATAAGGACAGCTGTGGTCTGCTCTCAGTTAAATCTTGATAGCGCCGCTGTCTCGTGCCACTGACTGCTGGTGCTCTAATCACATCACATCAGAAGGATCATAAAAACCTTTGCAAACAAATTTATTTTATTAAGACACATTTTATTAAGGCTCAAAGCACGGTTCATCTGGGTTTAATCAGTGCTTGAGATGGGTCTGCAGATCTGCCTACTCGGAGGGCACTGAGGAACAACTTGCAATGCTGTGTATGATCCCTTCAGAAGAAAGCTGTAAGCAAGCTGATGAAATGAGGCCAACAGGATCAGGATTCTTCCGACGTTGATTATTTTTTACACTTTGTAAAATGTTCTTGCTTTGTTTGGGTTTAAAGTGGATGCTAACCTTTAAAAGGCCATGCCTGTCCACGTATTCAAACCAAATACCCCTTTACCTCTGCGTTCAGTGGCTTTTGTGCACTTGAAAAAGGTATTTTGCCCGTAATTCATTATTGCAAAGCGTGGCCAAGAAACAGCACAGCAGTACTCATCCTTAAAGCAGCCCCAGAACTGCTTTTATTGGGACTAGCTGTTTTGTAACCAAAGCTGTTGTTTGCCAGCACAATATAAGTTTCTGCTGACACCGAGCATTTAGGATGCGTCTTGTCTGCAGAACAAAAGCCAATCAGTCTTTTCTGTGCTATTAACAACAGATACCAGTCTCCCAAGTGTTGGGGTAAAGGCAGAAGTAAGTTGTCAGCTGGCAAGGCTACTGTGGGTACCTTGTTTGTTGCCTCTGAAATGGGTTCTTTTTCCCTCTGGTATCTCTTTGGAAAGAATGTTCTCCCTGAATTCTTTATCAGTCTGCAGCTCTTCCTCTCCCTCGCTACCTCCTGCGATAGCACTTTTTGTTTAACCTTCAAACCACGTGCTGCCCTAGAAGCGTTCTGTGGAGCCTTTGCTGAGTAGGATCTCTGTCTGACTGTAATCTTGCCTTGTTTTCTGGTGTTCTGTTTCTTTCTTTCCCTTCCCCGTGGTGTTTTGTAACCCTCTGCCTTGCACCGCGGCTGAAAACATCACCTGGAGTCAAGAAGATTGCTGTTTGATTTGTACTGCAGTGCATCTCTTGTCTGCCATAACCTGAATTCAGGGTTTGGGGATAAACATCTTCCTGCTGCAGTCTCATCAAAAATCCTTGGCCAGGTGATACTCCTGCTTTGTGTTGGAGCAGTGGGGTAGCAGTCAGTGTGTGCTTAGGATGGAATCTGGGTAACACATCACAGCCTGATTTTTGGATTGATGGAGTGGAGGTCAGTGAATTAGCAGTGATTTTTGATTTTCACCCTTGCATAGCTATTGTCAAAGGTGCCATTCTATTAACTTGCTGGCAGAATTGGTTACAGATCCTGTTGAAAGACACTAAAATGTCTTTCCTTTAAATCAGCAGTTAAAGGCAAGGTTTTTAGGTGGTGAAGGTTAAGTTTAGTGTTTTATTTCCTTTTCCCCTTCTTTTGCTTATTATGTTTTTTCTTATTTAGTAAGTTGAAATTAGGCACATTTTAAACCAGTTTTCACATCAGCTGTGAAGATGTGTGTGTTCTGTTTATTCGAGGCCCAGGAGCTTTGCAAAGTACCATCTAACTTATCACTTGCAGGGGAGGGATGTTTAATCTTAGTGTTTAAGTCTTAGTGTGCTGGGTTAAAGCTACTTCTGTCTTTCTCCCAGATGTGTATGGATTCTGAAAAACACATGATCTATACGTTTGGAGGCAGAATCCTGACCTGCAATGGCAGTGTGGATGACAGCAGAGCCAGTGAACCACAGTTCAGTGGGTTGTTTGCTTTTGACTGCCAGTGTCAGACATGGAAGCTTCTGAGAGAGGATTCCTGTAATGCTGGACCTGAGGATATCCAGTCCCGAATAGGACACTGTATGTTGTTTCATTCTGTAAGTATCCACACCATACTTGGCTTTATGATGCTTGACTTGAAGGAGAACATCTGGGTTTGATTTTCCTTGGAAGTTTAGAGCTCTTTAATCTCCCAAGCGGTGTGTTGGCTGGCTTGATTCTGTGTTTGCTGACATTTTGTTGCTGCTTTGGTAAGTGCAGGTGGTATTAATTCAGATTTGGAGCTTTCAGGACTTGAAGGGAATAAAATTCCAAGCAAACAAATGAGGTGAATTTTACATGGTTGATTTAATAGAATAATTATAAATAGACCCAAGGGCTATGGTTCAGTTTGAGCTTTTCTGTTAAAGCTGGTAGAGCAATTTAGAAGCCTCTGGTCTAGTAGATGATCTACATAGTTACTAGAATGGAAACCTGTCTAGTGCAGAGGCTTTCTGCGTGTGTATTGGGATGCACAGGCCTCCTGTTCCCTTGTGCTGAGCCCATTGCTGCTGCTTGTCTTGAGCACATGTTAACAGCTGTCTGTGTGGGTACTTCATCCACAGGCCGATGGAAAGGCAGAGAGATGGGACAGTGGGGTGTGTATATAGCATTTTATTTATTATTAGGTATAAGAACCCACCTTCCATTGCCTTTCCAGCTCAGAACTGCAGGGAGAAGGTGGTCAGGGAAGGTGGTTACTGGCCTGTGTGTTCTGGGATGCCTTTACACGTAGGTGTTCTCAGGGGAATAGCACAGTGCAGAGGAGATTAGCATCAAGTAGGTAAGCTTACATGGTGCACTGGCAGTTCTGCACTGTATTTATATGGAGCTTTTAAGTGGAAATAAGTAGAGTTTGTAGAGTTTTGCTTACATTAAACTCTGACTCAGAGGTTAAGAAGAGAATTAAAGTTATTATTGTGGTATTCAAGTGTATACTGATACCACCAATTCAGACCTGCCCGGTTTGAGCAATTTACTGAGTTTATTTCTTTTTCCCTTTCAAATGAAGGATCGGAATTTTTCTAGTGAATGCCATGTTTTCAGTGCCTTCAGTTTGATTTTTGCTTTGATTGGCTCTCTACAACCTGGTGAAAAACACATTGGCACACACAGTTCTGCACAGGTACCTGAGGATTCTTCAACTATGTGTCTGTGGCGAACGTACGAATACAGGTTTCTATAAGCACAGGCCCTGGAAGTTCAGTTCCCTTGCTGTTTTCTCAGCCATTTGAAAGAAAAATAACCTGCCTCTTAGAGACTTTCCACTTGGCAAACCTCAGAGAAGTAATAAACCTGTTATTCTTGGCTTGCTGGTTGCCGCTTGCCTGCTCTGAGTTTAGCAATGTGCTGGTACCTGGATGATTTTTCTTATAGTCCATCTTTTATTCCTATTTGGATTTATTTAACAGTGAAGTTATGATTGAAGGGGTTTTGGACATGAAGACTAGTAATTGTTTAATATTAAACTTAAAACCTGAGTTGTTCTTTCAATGTCGTGAAGTTGTTGCTGGATCAGGCAGGGCTATAATAGTTAACTCTAAAATCTGCCTCGTCACTGTGGAGCTGCAGCCCGTTGGATCCAGGTTTGTGGGCTCATACAGATCATGAAACCTTTTAAGAATTGCACTTGCAAGAGGCTTTTTGGGGTTGGAGAAGCTCTAAGCCCTCCATTGGTTAGCCCTTGACACTGAGAAATCATATATTCAAGACTCCAGACCAAGAATTCTTCAGGTTTTTATTGAGTTTGACAATGATACTGTTGGGAATAATTGTTCCCTCTGAATCTGTGTGGAGACGGCAGTAAAAGATACTGGTAGACCTGATAGCTAAGGCATGATTTTTAAGCTCTGAAGGAATATATCTGTTACTCTCTGGTGCATTAATGCTTCTGCTAATGGTCACGGTTGGCCAACATACTTTATAAAGACATCCTTTTGTTTTCCTTCCTAGAAAAATCGCTGCTTATATGTATTTGGTGGCCAGAGATCAAAGACTTATTTGAATGACTTCTTCAGTTACGATGTAGACAGCGATCATGTGGATATCATATCAGATGGCACGAAGAAAGACTCAGGGATGGGTAAGAGAATAACTACATGTTAATTGATAAATGCTACAAATGAGAACTATATTGTTAAGTAGATGGAAGGCCAGCTTCAGTGGCCTGGGGTGTCAGGTTGGCATCCTTAACCAGCCCTCCGCATCCAAGTAAACTCCACACTATATGGGTTAAACTTATGCCAGCTCTTCTGTCCATCCTGTCATTTGACACTCACCATCTTCATCACATTACAAATAATTGATGTGTGAAACCACATAGCACCTCAATAGAAAAAATACAGCAAAATAAGAACTAAACCCATCTCCTTCGAAACTGCAGCAAGGAGCCAAAACAAAAAGGCTGAAAAAGTCATTTTCTTTAAACCAGGAGAGGAGGAAGCAATTTTTTCCCTAGTTTTCCACCAAGTGAAAGATGCTGTAGAACAGGAATGAACTGCTTGGGTTGAGATGCAGAAAGGCAGGTTGGATGCTCAGAGAACTGGAGTAGAGGAACAGAGATTATTCTGCGTGCCAAGAGCTGAATAGAAAGATGAGACCCGTTGTCCTGTTCTTCTTGTACTATATTATCAGATAACCATAGAATCAACTGATTTGGGGAAGGCCTTTAGGATCATCAAGTCTTACTATCAGGGAGAGGCAAAAAAAAGGGAGGAGGAGGGAGCAAGAATTTGGTCCTGTTCAGTTCACATCATAGAGCGATAGACACCAGGCATAGTTCTGTATACAAGAACCCTCTATAAACAACCAAAAGCTGTTGCAACAGAACCATCAAGAACTGATTTTACACCTTTTCTTTCAAATGATGTAGAGAAGAAGAATGCTCTTTTCTTTTCCAAACAGTATTTCTGCATGTGTGATCTTAAGGTCCTTTCCAACCCTAACCATTCTGTGTATGAACACATGATTTTCTTCTTGCACATACCCTGACCTACAGTACCCAGCTCAGAAGCTGAAATCTGTGTACTACTATAGGGGAGAAGTCTTGAATATTTCTCATATTATGTATATTTAGCCGTGATTTTTTTCTCTTCTCCCACTTAGCAGAATGCCAGGAAGCTCATTTATCTTGAATTTAGGCTTTCTCCTTTTGATCAGCCTTATTTCTTAGCAAGTACTTTTGCTGAACTTCTGAAGGTGAATTATTGATGGTTATGAGTTATTGTTTGCTCATTCAGTTAGTTATGGCAGGGAGGGAGAAGAGTACCCAAGCTCTTATTCTCTGGAGTCATTTATTTACTTGAGTGCTTCCAAGAAAGAACCAGCTTGTATTGTTGACAGTCTCCTTTATTAAGGTGCCTGCATGTTGCCTGTGCTGCTTTACACACACCCACACACCATTTGTTGGCCTTAGAGCTTTTACAGAACTGATTACTTTTTTCCTCATGGAATTGCATTCTACCATTTTGCTTTTTTAAACCTGTATTTCTTTAGAGTTTAAAACCATGTGGCTTTAAGCTGACACGTGACTACCTCAGACTTAAAGATGCTGAGCTCATCGTATGGCTGGAGAATCATAGAAGGGTTTGGGCTGGAAGGGACCTTAAAGCTCCTCCAGCTCCAACCCCTGCCACACACAGGCAGGGACCCCTTCCACTGGAGCAGCTTGCTCCGAGCCCCTGTGTCCAACCTGGCCTCCAGCACTGCCAGGGATGGGGCAGCCACAGCTTCTCTGGGCCATCACCCTGTGCCAGCGCCTCAGCACCCTCACAGGGAACAGCTTCTGCCTCAGAGCTCAGCTCCGTCTCCCCTGTTGGGGCAGGTTCAAGACATTGCCCTTGGCCTGGCCCTACAGGCCCTTGGCCCAAGCCCCTTTCTCTCCAGGTTCCCTGCAGCCCCTTTAGGCCCTGGAGCTGCTCTCAGGTCTCCCCTTCAGGAGCCTTCTCTCCCCCAGGCTGCCCCAGCCCAGCTCTGTCAGCCTGGCTCCAGAGCAGAGCTGCTCCAGCCCCTGCAGCAGCTCCATGGCCTCCTCTGCCCTTGCTCCAACAGCTCCAGGTCCCTCTTGCGCTGCTGCCCCAGAGCTGGAGCAGGGCTGCAGGGGGGGTCTCCCCATAGCCCAGCAGAGAGGCAGGATCCCCACTCTGAGCTGCTGCTCATGCTCGGGGGATCAGCCCAGCGTGTAGTTGGTCTTCCTGGAGAATACACTGAACTCTGCTTCTGAGCAAGTACATTAACCTCGAGGTTGGGCTGAGCAAATGAGATGATAATATTTAGCCCTCCTCCCCATTCCCACAGGCCCCAGAGTGGTGAATAGTAGACTTTGTCAGAAAATGACTAATTGGAAATAATTCATGAGTCGATTTTCAGTTCACTGTTCTCCTGTGTGTAGAAAGTCAACAAACAGATCCGAATGTTTCTCTTGCCTTTGAAAGAAAACGAGAGGATTATTTGCATTTTAACAGGAAGAGAACAAAATGCTTGTTCCATTCAGACAGCAAACGTTGACAGCACTACTTTCAGTCTCCGATTCAAATCTTTCTTGTGCTCTGTTAGGTAGTGCTATACCATTTTGATCTGTACGAACAAAGCGATTCCCTGTCTGGTCGCTGCGCAGTTTCAAGCTGTTTGGTGTGATGAGTCAAGTTGAGGATGCCTGACCTAAATGTTCCTCTAAAGTCCCATGATTACATTTTGTTCCTGGCTCGCATGTGGCATTCAGTTCTATTCTTAGTGGAGCTATTTTGATTTTTACCCTTCCTAAAAGAAGTTAATTGTGCATTTGTGCCATTAGAGTAGTGAGAAGATTTCTGTAGAACTAGTAAAAGGAGTAGGTAAGGATTATCAGCAGCACGAGGTTGTTACAATGCTAGCAAACTATGGTAACACTAAGTTGGTTTTGCTGCTGCCATCCTCTAGATGAGGTATTTATGCTGTTTAGTTTTCATTTGCTCTTAGTTGTGCCTTTGTTGAACATGGAACCAGTTCCTTTTATAGGTGATGTGTTTGCGAATATTGGGTGATGAGTATCACTGAAATCTTCATAATTTGAAGTAAAGGACTATAATTGTAGCAAACTTCTTTTTAATTCCTGGGAAAGTTACAATGGATCAAGGAAGTTTCTAAACCACACAGATTTGCCTACTAAACTTGTCTCCTGACTTGATCTGCTTTAAAACGTAGATAGGCCTTGCAGCTCGTAGTGTCTGGCACATGCCAGAATGGCACCAGAGTATGGAATCACCATCCCTGGAAGTGTTCACAAACCATGTAGATAAGGCCTTAGTGGCATGGGTTCGTGGTGGCCTTGGCAGTACTGGGAAATGGTTGAATATGATGGTCTTCAGGGTCTTTTCCAATCTATCTGATTCTGTGATTCTCTAAAATCTCGGTGCTTTCTCTTTTCTGTCAAAGGAGGGCACCACAGTGAAAGCAGGCCATTAGGGATGGTTATCTTTCCACTGCTTGGTAACTGTTTGAAGCAAGAAAGTTGTTAGTTCAGCTCCTGAATGGACAAAATGGGACAGAGGAAAAAATGAAGTGGTAGTGGTACAAATTGGAGGAAGTGTAGGACAGATGAGTAGCTGCTGTGATTGGAGGGGCAGGAGGAAATGCATACATTGATGGACATACCCTTTCAAAGCAGTCCTATACTTTTAGTTACTTAACCCCCAAACCCAACAAACAGTAACACACAAACAACAACAAGAAGAAAACTGAACCCTGCTTGTGTACGGCAGAGAGAGTGTATCTCTGAGGCATACATGTGGTCTGGAGATGCCATCAGTATCAGTACACCCCTCATCCCTGGCAGTGCTCAAGGCCAGGTTGGACGGGGCTTGGAGCAAACTGCTCTAGTGGAAGGGGTCCCTGCCTATGGCAGGGGGTTGGAACTGGGTGAGTGTTAAGGTCCCTTCCAGCCCTGACCCTTAATGATTCTATGATCAGATGTCTTCAGCTATACTGCCAGCTTGCACGACTTGCTGAGCACACAGCCCATGACTAAACTGTGGGCAGTCATCTCAGGTCTACGGGAACTCTTGTGGTCAAGGTTCCTGTACTAATCCTTTTATGACCCAGGTGATGGTCAGAGGGAGAATTTCCTTCTGTAAGAGAATCACGATCACCTTATATCCTTTGGCATCGATTGTCTTTAAATGAAAACAAGCCTTAAACATTCTTGTGGCTCCTATTTAAGGTGAAGTAGGCCCTATGGACAAATGGCAAGTGTTTNGTACTAATCCTTTTATGACCCAGGTGATGTATTAGAGCTGTTGGTCAGAGGGAGAATTTCCTTCTGTAAGAGAATCACGATCACCTTATATCCTTTGGCATCGATTGTCTTTAAATGAAAACAAGCCTTAAACATTCTTGTGGCTCCTATTTAAGGTGAAGTAGGCCCTATGGACAAATGGCAAGTGTTTATAGTTACTGGTGAAGGTCCCATGTCTCTTCCTGGGGCATATGCTCATTTGGGGGACAGATCCTATGATTCTATGTGTGGCCCTGGCAGAAGAGAGGTTTCATTGGTAAGTACCACGGACAGAGGCGACACAGCCCAGCCTAGGAAATGCTGATCCAAACCTAGACTAAGGCAGAAGCACATGAATCAAAGGAGATAGATAGCCCAGCTCAGCATGGCCAGGATCCAACTCAGACCAGCAGTCTGAGTATCCCATTTTGATCCTCTCTTTGTGACACCTAACATATTTTGCTCTTGTTCGGTTCAAGTTTTAACTTGCTGTTAGCTACCATGTCTCTTGCTATGGAAGCGATCATCTGAACCAATCTCAACATGCTTTCCTCTGACTGTGAAGGTGAGGAGGAGGGCAGGCAGGCACCATATCCTAAAGATGCTTTACAGAGATGGCACAGCAGCAGCAGAATTCCATTCAGGTTCACTAGCTGACCTGTTGTTTCCAAAATCTCCTGTTGCCTGGGAGACAACTGAGCATTGGACATCAGGGTTGTTGCTTTTTCAATGGGACAGCTGCCCTCTGTGCTATCACTCACTCATCCAGGTTTGCTCCATTAAAGTTCAGGGGAGGTGCTGCTTCAGTTTTATATGGATTATAAGTTGTGGTATGGAGTAGTTTGCTGCCCTGCTGCTTTTTAAAAGTGAATCTAAGGGGGACGTGCCAAGTTGTGGTGAACATCAATACCCAAGTGATGGAGCTTCTTTCTGTTTTCTAATCACAAGGAGGAAGGATGCTAATCCCAATGCAATTGATTTGAAAGTGGTAACGTATTCCAAGGGTTGCATAACTTAGGTGGCACTGAATTTGCTTCTCTTGATGGTCCTTCACGACGCCTTCAGAGGTGGGCTGTAGACTGCAAGTGCTGTATCATTGTTTTGCCAGTGCTGTGCTTCAAAGCGTGTTTCAAAAGGTGCTCTAGGATCCCTTCAAAGGGGAGAGGTGAGATGTAACTCCCAGACTTCGGCCTAGTGTGATGAGAATCACATCTGTGAACTTGGATTTACTGCTTTGCAAGCTCTGCCTCTGTTTTCCTGCTTGGATACAAGCAGCAGCCAACTCTGTGCTTTGAAACAACTGTGTTTGCACATAGAAGCAGCCAGAAAACATTCAGCTTGCTGAATGATCACTAGAATCCAATGAATGCCTCAGAATAGTGATGGTGGTAGTGGGAATGTATCTGTTTCATGTTTTGGTGTCACTTCTGTAGGGAAGCTTTTCCCATGCATTATATTTAAATGGGAATTCCATTGTACAGGGTTATACAGCACCTTATCACAGCTTTCTCAGGAGTTAGTCCTTGTTTATGTAACTGGCTGCTAACTCAAGGCCTGGGTGGCTGGATATTGTTTTCACATATTGAGGCTGTGAGCTCTTCACTTTTTGCTGTATAAAGATAAATGAAAATGGGAAGTTCTGGAGGGAGGATTCAGACCTCTTATTTCCAACTAGTTACTGTGCCCCTACCCTGGGCTGGTTCATGAGATTACAGTGGCAAAAAGTAATGGCACAGGAAAAGCATTCCCCATCTAGTAGGCTTTTGGGGATTGTATTTGGGATATTATTGGGGATTGTATTCTCTCTACAGCTTTCCCTCTTCAATCAGTAATGTATTGTCACAGGAGCCAAGTTAATATCACATAGCGACAGGCCAGTGCTGTGTTCAAAACAACCAGGGCTGAGTCCTTACTCACCGCTTTATGTCCTTCAAGCTGACCTGAGCAATCGCCAGCCCTGAGACACACTTTGAAAGGTGTGAAATCTGTCCAAATAAGCTCCAAAGCTGACTTAGATTCATGTTAAGAAGCATAAAAGTGAGGGACTTCTATGGAGCCACTTTCACCACTCCATGCCCCCCTTGGATCTACTGCACTGCGAATCATAGTTCTTTGCAGCACACCGCTTAACGTGTCCGATTCTTACCCCTTGTTGTTTATGACTTTGTACTCTTAAGTCTTTCAAACATAAATCCTAAGCAATCAGCTGCTGTCACAGCTTCAGTTTTATCTCCTATGCAGAATTAAGTTTCCTTCCCAACGTACATTTTGTTACCTAAGTATCACAAGTACTTTTCTCAGGTTTACAGCCCGTGTCCCTCTCTAATGTGCTGACCACAGTCATTTGGATTACATCCAGTAGTTACTGCAAGTCCCCTGCCCTTGCAGATCGTGATGCTCTCTTACCCCCTAGTGGAAGTATTTGTAAGTCATGAGGATTTTATGCAGCACTTTTGCTCTGTCAAGGATCAGACTTCCTTGGCAAACAGCTTTTGGATGTTTCTGTTGTGTTTAAAATATCCCACCATTTCCTCTCTCCTGTGTAGGACCTTGCCTTAGTTTCTGTTTATTTTCAGGGACTTTTTAACCAAATCTGTGTTTTGTTTAATCATGTTACCTCTAACTTCACAATTCTCTGCAAAAGACCAGATGTCAACCTTGTCTCTAGCGCAAGGCACTACTTAAATACGTTTACTACGCTGGTGCTTGGATAGATCAAAGAGTTTGTGGAAGCTGCTCCTCTTCTTAAGCTCTACTAAACGCAGTGATAACGTATTTTCTGATATACTAGGTTTTTATCCTTCCTGCATTTCAAACAGTCTCAAGAAGACATTGATTTACAACTGAGGGAAGCCTGAAGTGACTTGACTTGGATTTGGTTTTGATTGCAGCTGCTGCGGATAAATCCTATCCTTGCTACAGAGAGGAACAAGAAAAGAGGCACTGGACTTTAGTGGCTTTTCCCTCCTTCGTTCCTGAAATAATCATTTCAGCTTCAGGAAGGCCAGAATAAGCTAGATACAAAATTCAGTCATTTAACAACATGGGGATGGAATTCCATAGACAAGTTTCATACTCTTTCTATATCAGCATTGATATAGCAACCATATTGCTCATGGTTATAACGGCTTTCATTTCTATGAGCCTCAGGTGTTAATGCTGCGAAGATTTCATGCTTTTCTCTAAGAATGCAGCATGGTCTCTACTGTTGAAAGCAGCAGATAGGGTTGCAAAGACATTTCCCATGTACATTAGCACTGCTGCTCAAATTCAGATGATTCTCCTTCCAGAACTGTCTCAAATCGGCCTTGAATTTAATCCTTTAGGGTCAGTGCAGTGAAAGCAAGCATATAACATGATGCTCTTCAAAAAATTAACAATATATGGTCTATAATTGTCCTTATATTTAATCTATAAGTCTCTTTTTACTCTGGATTTCTTTATTGGGTAACTTCGACAGTTTTTATTAGTCTTATTAAACGCTTCTTTGTGCTTTGCAGGTAAAACACAGTGTGTAGTTGTTGTATCAGTGTTTTGTTCCCTGTTCTTTCCTCTGCTCTGCCACCCATTTGCTTCTAAGCCAGTTTAATTTTCCTTTGAAACCTCATGGCAAAATTGGAGGTTGAGATAAGCAGGTTTAAACTGATGAGGGCTCCAAAGGCTCTTCTTCCTGCTTTTGCCATAGAACCATAAGCAAGGATTTTGTTGACGGGACTTCCAAGAATTATCCCAATAGATTTCAGTTCTTATTGAAGTTTATGTAAGAATTAAGCATTTTTCTTCAAAAACTAGGCTGTTTTTTTGGCTTTGTTGAACATTTCAGCAGGGGCTTCAAGTGGAGAAACCCAGATCCTGCTCTGGATTCTTTTAACTGATGCTTGGCCTACCCAATGAGAAGTACGAAACCAAAACCTATTGTAGAACAGGCAGGGAAAATAGGATTTAGTGTGTTCTTAAACAGCAATATGATCAGTTTATTAGAGCTTGTTTCTGGGCTCTGGGTGCAATTTACAACCAATGGCAGGGGAGAACTTGCAAAATACAAGAGTTGTGAGCATTTTTCATGCCAAAATCTTGAGCTAAGGCCAAGAACCTTCACCAGCCTTTGTCAACCGACCCAGAAGGAGAAAGGAGCCAAACAGGATCTGTAAACAAGGATCACGTGCCCTTCCCAAATCCATTGGGAAGGATGGTTGCCTGGGGAAACAGGAAATGGGGAATTAGGCAACAAACAAAAAGGATTTGCCAGACAAATTTGCTGACTTTTTTTTTGGAGGGGGGGGTTGGAATTATGATGAAAACTGTTGGAACCTTCAGGATTTCACCACTTTTCTAAGCTGAAGGTGGAGCAGCAGAAGAGCTGGGTCATTATACCACAACTATTCAGGAAGCACCAAAAAACCCCACTTCCTTGACATCTTTGTCCTAAAGGAAGCAATGGGATCTTGAATTCATCTGGAATTTTGTTGAGTTTCCCAGCTTTTCCAGTTAAGCTTTTTGGAATCAATGCTTCCTTTTATGAATGAGACAATAACAGAGTTGCTCCGTTTATATCTTCCCGGGTCATCTGGCACTATCTTCAGGCAGCTTGATCCTCATTTCTGAGCTGGTAGTCTCCCACATAGCTCTAGGCACACCTTTCCCAAGGAAACAGCAGCTTTCAGAAGGGTTTTTGTGCTTCCAGAAGTCACGGATGGGAAGGGAGCAAGAGATTTTGCACTAGATTTGTCATTATCAGAGAAGAAGTCAGCCTCTGGATGATTTTTCTTCTTCTTATCCCTCTCACCCTGCTTTAGAGGGCATGTGAAAGACGGGATTTGGTTGAGTGGTGACTTCTGCATGCCTCTGAGCATGGTTTGGGTTGGAAGGGACCTTAAAGCTCCTCCAGCTCCAACCTCTGCCATGGGCAGGGACCCCTTCCACTGGAGCAGCTTGCTCCAAGTCCCTGTGTCCAACTTGGCCCTGAGCACTGCCAGGGATGGGGCAGCCACAGCTTCTCTGGGCCATCACCGTGTGCCAGCGCCTCANCCTGCCATGAGCAGGGATCCCTTCCACTGGAGCAGCTTGCTCCAAGCCCCTGTGTCCAACCTGGCCTTGAGCACTGCCAGGGATGGGGCAGCCACAGCTTCTCTGGGCCATCACCGTGTGCCAGCGCCTCAGCACCCTCACAGTATTCTCCATTGTTTTCAGTGTGTAACTTCTCTTTTCTTTTGTCAGTTCCAATGACAGGTTTCACTCAAAGGGCTACCATTGATCCAGAACTGAATGAAATCCATGTCTTGTCAGGGCTCAGTAAAGACAAGGAGAAGCGGGAAGAGAATGTAAGGAATTCCTTCTGGATTTATGACATTGTGAGGAACAGCTGGTAAGTTGATGAAAAGGGTGCTATTTCTCACATCAATGCTGACTTCCTTTAGAAAGCAATCCTGTCTCCCACAACCTCTTAGAGGCATGGGATGGTAATGTTGAAGACAACAGAGTTCCCTTGAGGCACCTTGTTTTCCCTATGGTCTTTAGAGACACCATAGCAGTAAGCCACATGAGGAAGAGGCATCATCATAGGAACTTCTTTATTGGAGGCAAGTGGAGGGATGAGGGTAAGTGAGCCAATATAAGGAGCTTTCCCTCTAGGAAGTCTTAAAAGCCAGGATTCATCATCAGTGCAGCAAATGCAGTCAAACCTAAGTTGTTAATAGCAGCTCGCAGGGTAGGAGGAGACTGCTGCATGAACAGTGGTGGTGAAGTCTTCATGCAAGATCTACCAGCTCTTTCCATGCTGTATCAGGGGTACTTCAGGTAGCTACTAGATCCAATAGTCTGAGAAGATATTTCCTTATCTATTTGCTGTGTTGTATTTGGCAGCTGGTTCCAATTGTCCCTTTCCAGAACTGGCAATGTTTTCTCACTCAGGGTCTCTCTTAGTGTGGGGGCAATCACTTTGAAAGGTGTGAACATTGCTTATAAAAATGAGTTTTCAGTTACAACTTAATTCTGCTTCAATCAGTGCTGGAAATGTTAGCTTTGCTCCAGTCTGTGGCCTGTACTGCTGTGTCAAAGATGGCATTCTCCATAATGAGAAATACTTCATGCTTATAATTCTGCTGGCAAATCATGCAACGTCTGAAGATACCTCTAAAGCTCATGACATGGAGTTTTCTAGAGGAGTTTTCCTGTTTGGCTTGTGATTGAGGATTATGTTTGGCCAATATGACCTTCTCTGCTTGTTGGATGGGGTTTTTTGTAGTGTTAACTATAGGGATGTGGTTCCCTATTGTCCTCTATATTTCCTCTATATAGAGGACAATATAGAGAGAAGAAAATCTTTGGTGTTACATGTCAGGCAGTTCAAGTTGACATCATTTGTACCTTAAAGTCTTCTAGTGACTTTTTCTACTTCCTGTAGGTACTGCTAATCATTACTCCCTGCCTTTTATTTCAGGTCTTGTGTCTATAAGAATGACCAAGCAGCAAAAGAGAATCCAGGTAAAAGCCTTCAGGAAGAGGAGCCCTGCCCCAGGTTTGCCCATCAGCTGGTATACGATGAGTTGCACAAGGTATGAAGGTCCAGTTTACATATACAGTGTAACTTCTTCTTCAAAGATGGTACAGTGAATATAGCTTCTTGTATAGTGTTAATGTGGAGGGTACCTTTCATTTAACTTATTCTGATCTTTTGCAATCAGGTGCTAAGCTACTTGTGTCAATGTGAAGTAAACATGATAAGTCCTACATGAAGTGAACATGCAGACAATGGGATATATTAAACCTTTATAAAGTTATCAGGCAGCTAGCTCCTGTCTGTTCTTAGCTGAAGCTTCCTTCTTTATCCTCTGGGACTTAATGTCACAACCTGTTGGTGACTAAAAGGTCACAGATAGTTACCCATGTTCCTAGGAGAACCTCTGTTCAAAGGAACTAATCACTGTTAACAATCTGCTGTACCAGAGGTGCTTTCCTTTGCCCTGCATGTCAGCAGCAACTGCCATTCTTTAGCACTAACTTGAACGGACATGTTCGTGCTTAGACTGATTTAAAATGGTTTATGGTGTACATGAGTGCTCAGTAAACTTAGGGCTTTGTGCATGTTAACCAATAAAGCAAAACCCCATGGATTAGAGCCCATAATTGTATTACCTTTTAATTCATGTTATTCTGATCCATTTACTTAATCTTTCACAGATATTTTGCAATTGAAAGGAACCTTTTCTTAACCTCCTTTTTAGTCTGAATTGAAAAAGACAAATGCACTGTAGTCTTATCGTTCACCAACTTTGGGAAACCCAACTAGCCCAAGGGGATAAAGGAATTTTAAGGAGGAATAGGTGCTTCTGTATGGAGAACTCATATTGTTTGTCATCTTCACAGACTTTAATGATAACTGTAAATACTGTTCTGCCTTTAATGGCTTACTTCTAAGTGTAAGAATAGAATAGAATCAACTCGGTTGAAGAAGACCTTTCAGATCATCAAGTCCAACAGCACTGCCACATCCACCACTAAGGTACTAGGAGATGGAGAGTAGTATTTTGTAAGTTACAGTGAAGGTTGCTCAATCATGGCAGCTGCCCAGCTTTATCTGAAGAGCTGTTTGATGTGCTTGTTTTGAAGAGCCTTATTTTTAGAAACCTCTGTTCAAATGACCTTTCTCAACTGCTCTGATATGAACAAGGAGAGCCTACATCAATGGGATGTAGAACACATTGTTTGGAGTGCTTGTTTTTAAAGCTGTGGAGAAAGGTAGCCTCTTGGGCTTCTTGAGCCCGCTCGCTGTTTGAAGACCCTTGTGGCATGTTTTGTATCAACAGTTCAGAGTTTGAAATACCAAATGATGTGAAGGGAAAAGGTGAATGAATAAACAGTCCTTTAGCAACACTTCTGCTTGAGATGTGCCTCTCCTGTAGTCTAGCCTTGCATTTCAAAGGTGATGTGTCCTCAAACTATTGGAAGGGTGTTAGAGCACTTCATTTGAGCCACTGTGGATGCTAAATGAATCTCGGGTACAGATATATTTAATGTTTCCACGTTTGGCATCTCAGCATTGCTAGAACCTTTTCTGCAGGCAGTCACAGTAATGGTTGTGACTTCTAATTCTAGACAAGATTGGTGTTTTCATCCTCAGTTGTTCTTCACATTACAGTTTGTCTTTCTGGTTTACTCTGTATTCAGTCAACTGTTTCCTTTGTGCTCAGGTAGTGTATGTGGCATCTTGTAGCAAGGCTGCTGTATTGGGATGAGACAAATCTGCCCTTCTAAAGACTATGGGAATACTCTCTGCAAGTCAAACTAAGGCTCTGTGGAGTTTATGGGACACTTTGGGACACAAGCCTGTTGGTCATCTCCCAACATCATGTCACTTTGAGCATCTCTAGTACTTCCCACTCACTTTATCAGTGACCCTTGTCTTTGGGGAAGATAATGGTCTTCACTGCTCATCTGAACTGTGGTACTTCAGCAGTGCAGCTTCAGCAGCAGTGCTCTGATGGGAGCCAGAGCATTAGTCTGCAAAGTCCCTTTTATCTGAGCTTTCCTAACAAGCATGGAAATGTTTCTTTTACAAAGAAGATGTGTGATCGCTGGAGTCCTTTCACACTATATGGGTGTAATCTGCTTATCCCCAAATGAAAGACAGGCTTAATACAGGTTCTTTATTTACCCTCTTTGGTGACAATGAGAAACGGGGGTCATTGAGGACAAGATTGGAGAAAAGGGTGGTAATCCATCAGTTTGAGTATTGTTTGCATCAAGGATTTTGAATGGGGCAAAAAGAGTTGGCTCCGATCCTTCTTTTCTACCCGTATCGTCCGTGCTGAAGGGTTTATCATGCTCATAGGTTTTTCCTAAAGAAAGAGATGAAATGGTTTGGGGATGTTTGTTTGTAAATACCTCAGGAATCTGCTAGAGGGAGGTTTTAGCAGTGCAGCTGTTTTATTATCTTAAGATGTAAGCAGTTTAAGGGAAGTTTCTTTGTCTCCTAAGGGACAAAGTAAGGCTAATAGTAAGATGGAACAGCTTGTCTGCAAGGCAGAGTTATCTCCCTCCAGAATAAACCTCTCCAAAGATGCTGACATAGTAAATAGCCTTTGATGTACACAGTCAGTCAACTTGTTTTTTGCTCTGCTTCTCATTTGCTCAGGTTCATTACTTGTTTGGAGGGAATCCTGGCAAGTCCTGCTCTCCAAAGATGAGATTAGATGACTTCTGGTCTCTGAAGCTCTGTCGACCTTCAAAAGAATACCTGCTAAGACACTGCAAATACCTCATAAGGAAGCACAGGTACAGAAACAAAAGGGGGTTTGCACTTTTCTTTTCAAAAATGTCTGGGTTTTTATAAAGTTGCTGAAACCTGACTGTCTTGTAAATGGCTTTGGGAAATATCCCTTTGATGGTTATATGGTGGTCTGCAGGTTTCTTGATTCTTTTTCATTATAAACCTAAGTTTAATAATAGGACAAGGGGGAATGGCTTGAACCTGCCAGAGGGGAGACTGGGTCAGAGCAATCCCAGGCACAGCTACAGGTTGGGCAGAGAGGAGATTCAGAGCAGCCCTGCCGAGAAGGACTTGGGGGTGGTGGTCGATGAGAACATGACCATGAGCCGGCTGCAGTGTGCGCTTGCAGCCCAGAAAGCAACCGTATCCTGGGCTGCATCCAAAGGAGCGTGCCCAGCAGGGCCAAGGAGCTGATCCTGCCCCTCTGCTCTGCTCTCGGGAGACCTCACCTGGAGCATTGTGAAGGGGGTCTATAGGGATGCTGGGAATGGGACTGTAGTGACAGGACAAGGGGTAACGGGTTCGAACTGAAACAGGGGAAGTTTGGATATAAGGAGGAAGTTCTTTGCTATGAGGGTGCTGAGGCACTGGAATGGGTTGCCCAGGGAGGTTGTGAATGCTCCATCGCTGGCAGTGTTCAAAGCCAGGGTGGACAAAGCTGTCCCTCACATGTCCCTGCCAATGGCAGGGGGTTGGAACTGGATGATCTTAAGGTCTTTTCCAACCTGAACTATTCTATGACTCTATGAGCTCTGAGGCAGAAGCTGTTCCCTGTGAGGGTGCTGAGGCGCTGGCCCAGGGTGATGGCCCAGAGAAGCTGTGGCTGCCCCATCCCTGGCAGTGCTCAAGGCCAGGTTGGACACAGGGGCTTGGAGCAAGCTGCTCCAGTGGAAGGGGTCCCTGCCCGTGGGAGCAGGGGTTGGAGCTGGAGGAGCNCTGTGGCTGCCCCATCCCTGGCAGTGCTCAAGGCCAGGTTGGCCACAGGGCCTTGGAGCAAGCTGCTCCAAGTGGAAGGGGTCCCTGCCCATGGCAGGAGTTGGATCTGGATGAGCTTGAAGGTCCCTTCCAACACAAACCATTCTGTGATAATAAAAGCAGTGGGATATGTCTGAGCTACGAGATGAACTTGATTCTGGTGTTACTATGTTATTCTATAACTAGAAAAATCTGGGTATTGTGTGGGGAGTCATGGGGGAATTTTTAGATTCCCTTTTCACTCTGCTGCTCATCAACATGTGTTTTGGTGCTGTCACCTCCCAAGGAAATGGAATGTGTTTCTGAAACGCTGTGCTAGGAGATAGTAACAGCTCGCAAGGATGCTAATGAAGTCTGGGGGCTGGATGCCTTTGCACATCTGAGACTCAACCATGGTGAGGTCATCAGAGTTTCTCATTCAGAATCACTTGAAAGATCTCACTTATGAGGCATTCAGCTACGCTGTGACGCTTCCTGTACTGTGGCTGCTTCAGAGCTGCCTTATATTTGCTATTTAGGGCAACAGCTTTTTAAAATCAAGCTATGGTGTTGCATTAGGCACGAAATTGCAGCAGGAAGACAGCCTTTCAAGACCCAGCAAATGATTTGAAGGCAGTAAATAGCTCTTTCTGCATTCTTGGTGAGAATACTTTATCGGGTTCTGCCAAGTGTTAGAGGTTAGTTTTTACTGATGATATTTTACTTCTGAGGCAGCAAGCAAATTGCTTTACCTAGCTCACAATCACTGTGGCTTGATGAGGCCTTTTGCAGATTAGCCATGCAGTAGATGAGAACACCTACAGGAATGAATAAAGGTCTGGCCCAGTAATCTGGGAGGTTTATTAAACCCACGTGTGGTTGTATGCATATTCAGCTGTTCAGCCTCCAGAGATAGGTCTGGATGACTTAGTTATTACTTCCTTAAATTGCACTGAAAGGAGATGTTGCTGCATGTTATCTGGTAGAAGTTTGGGGTTTATGCACCATGCTCCCTTTTATTGAGTCCATAGGAGGGAGCCAGACATGACCAGTCCAGGGGCTGGTATGATGGGTGCTTTGATGGAGTTCATGTGCCTGGCAGGGCTGGAGCTGAACTGCTGCACAGTCGCTTGGCTCTCCATTATCTGCATTCCCTCAAGCTCTAGGTGCCAGAACAGGTACTTGACTTGCAAATCCAGTGTATTTGCTGGAGCCTTCTTTGGCCTATTAACTTGTTTATGGCAGTCAAGCCATAGTGAAGAAGAGCAGTGAGGTGTCAGTGGGTCCCTTTGTTTAAGGTACTTCAGCTCTCTGGATCGTGGTGATATCACCTAAGAAAATCCATGTGAATATTGGAAGAAATCATACTTAACTACCAGAATGTTGTGCACATCAGGTAACAGGCATAGCCTTTGTGCACTGCCTAAAGGCACTTGCATCTTTAGGTGGTACCAAATTTGGGCTGCATTATAAACAGCCAAGTAGATGACCCAAATGAAAACATAACATGATTAAATCTTTTCAGTGTGACTTTTCTCAGTTTGACAAGCTACAACCTCTTACAGATAATATGTTACAGATATATACATAACATGTTATATATAAAATACCTTGTTGTTTCTATAATGCAGTTGATGCAAGGCAGTTAAGTAACTGAGAATGTGGTTTTTAGGGTCCTCATTTCTGCAGTCTGAAGGTGTCTGAGCTGTTTTCCTGGAAAGGTTTAATTGTGTGTATTGGTGATTCAGAGGATGACAGTGTGATAGTGCACTCAGTGGATGGGTGATAGGAGAAAAACAGAGATCATTTTAAACCTCATCCTTTCCAGGCTTATGCACCCACCTCAGAGCTGCAGGGAAGGAGCTCTGCTCACTGAGGATGCCGAATCCAGAATCACTTTCAGCTCTGTTAACTTCATAGGGAATTCATAGGGGTTATAATTTCTGTTCATTAAAAGAAAATGAGGAAATCAGCTGGTGGTGCATAGGGTTTCCATGTACATGTGCTTTTCCCGAAAACGGGAATATTTAGGCCCAGCATTCATTGAACCTGGGGGTTTCACTGGCATCATCCCTTTCTCTCTCGTTTGCCAGCAGCAGGGAGCTATCTGCATCCCTGTACTTCCAGTAACCCTTCTGCATGGTCAGAAATGTAAATACCCCTGGGACATTAGTGCTCAAGGCTTGCCTGTGTCTGAGCTGTGCTGCTGACCTGAGGTGGTACTCATACCATGCTCTGTTTGTGGAAAACAAACTGTACTAAATGGTTTATATCTCTGTATTAATCATAGAAACCCAGCCTGGTTTGGGTTGAAGGGACCTTCAAGCTCATCCAGTTCCAACCCCCTGCTACAGGCAGGGACCCCTTCCACTGGGAGCAGCTTGCTCCAAGCCCCTGTGGCCAACCTGGCCTTGAGCACTGCCAGGCATGGGGCAGCCACAGCTTCTCTGGGCCATCACCCTGGGCCAGCGCCTCAGCACCAATGAAGAAGTTGCTGTACATCCTCCTTTAAATACCTGTAGTCAGAGTGTGATGCTTTACCCTTATAACTCCTGTATACCTCCCCAAAAGCCCCTCCTCTGTATTTCAGCTTGTCTGGAAAGCATGTGCTTTGGTGAATACAGGGCCAAGCTGCCATTAACATTGTTGAAAGTTTTCTTAGGTGGCTTTTGCTCTCTGTACACATAGTAGTAGTCCTGGAGGAAATGGCTGTGTTCAAGTCTTCTGTCTCCTCTTTTCAGGTTCGAAGAAAAAGCTCAGACTGAGCCTCTTAGTGCACTGAAGTACCTGCAGAATGACTTATATGTAACTGTGGATCACTCAGACCCTGAGGAGACAAAAGAGGTAATGATGAATGATCCCTGGTTTACTTATAAAGGTTAAACTCATGCGAGAGGTTTGGACCTCTTGAACCTTGGTTTTTATTCAGGTTGAAAAAGCTCTACAGGTGTATGACACTTTGTTGTATCATCTGTTGCTCTGCACTGAAGATCAAGGTGCTTTAGCAAACAGACCACTTTTACAACTGCAGTTCCAGATAAAATAGCTTTTGCACTCAAGCTAGTGAAGAACTAGGCCTTTGTTTTAACTGCAGGGCACTGGTGTGTATTTTGGGAGCTTTAATTGAAATGTAAACTCTGAAATGTCATGAGTCTGTAGTTGGTTGTGTAGTAGAAAGTGAGTAAGGAACTCACGCTGCCTTTTGGCTTGTCAATATTGCATAGCTCTAGGGGAGGGAAAGAGGCTTTTTCTCTAGTTGATAAGCATTTCTGGAAGCAGATTGTGGGTATCCATTGCTTTCTAGCCTTCAAATCTTGTTTCCTCTCCCTTTTGGACTGTTATCCAGTAGGCATGTTCTTTTGTCCCGTTTCCTGTTGGATTTCATGACCGCAATGCGCGGCGCTTTACAGAAAGGATTACAGAAAGAGTGAGAAGTGTCAGATAAGGTGGTTTGATTGGACCCTGCCATGGATTTCTACATGGAACCTGGGGCAGCTAACTAGATGCCCAAGCATTCAGGGTAGAGGAGGAAGAGGAAACCACAGTTCTGACTCTGCTAGTGTTAATGACTTAGGAAGTGATTTGAGAGTTCCTTCTATAAAGCTGTGGTAGGGGAATGGGCACTGTTGCTCCATGCTGAATCTCTGGATTAAACCACTTAATCTGATAGGTCTAACTTGTTACTTTATGTAAAGAAAGGGTTCTCATCCAGGCAGTAAAGCCTTTTGAGGGAGAAAACCCATCTTGTGTGTGCACTGTATAGAGATGTGGGGTTGGAGGAATTAGGAAGAAAGTATTTACTTGTGTCAGTACCTTGGAACTGATCACACTGGTCATAAATTCTGGTTAGTCTTTATAATAATCTAATCCAATCAAATATCCAGGTGCTGTGCCTGTAAGTTCTCTTTTAGATGGCTTCTCAGTTCAATTCATAGACCCACAGAACAGTGAAGGGACCTTAAAGCTCATCCAGTTCCAACCCCCTGGCACAGGCAGGAACCCCTTCCACTGGAGCAGCTTGCTCCAAGCCCCTGTGGCCAGCCTGGCCTTGAACACTGCCAGGGCTGGGACAGCCACAGCTTCTCTGGGGAACCTGTAGTTTCACATCCTGTCTAGACCTTTCTAGCATGGGGAAGGCACATATAGCACATAATCCTGCATTATTTCAGGTGGAAAAGGAGGTACTTTTTTTATCACTCCTGTGCAGCTTGCCCCAATTATGCCCCATCTCCCCAGTGTGGTAACACTTTCCTCTTTATAGCTGAACTTGTAATAACCTCTATTATAAAGTAACCATTCTGCTGTTCTCTTCATCCCTTCTTCTCCCTCCCCCCCGCTCTTAAGGCCATGTCCTGTGTCCTCTGATCTCCCTTGTTTTCTCAATGTGTGCTGGTAGCCTATGAAAGCCATGTCTCTCTTTGGCCAGTTACTCCTAAAGAGACCTTGTGCCTCATGGCTCGCTGTGCCTTTTTGTTGCCTGAACAGGAAACGTTTGTGGTGTGATCAGAAAGCTCCTCTCCTTTTAGATCGTGCTGCCTGCTGTCACCAGCAGACCAAAGGCACTGCCATAAAG
Source organism: Agapornis roseicollis (assembly GCA_002631895.1). Classification (NCBI taxonomy): domain Eukaryota; kingdom Metazoa; phylum Chordata; class Aves; order Psittaciformes; family Psittacidae; genus Agapornis; species Agapornis roseicollis. Next base: position 30,216 of record NDXB01002622.1, read on the forward strand.
ACTCCACGTTGTGAACATCTGGCACAGGAAATCCTTTTAATACTCTACATTTGATTTACCCAATTCAGCGTGTAGCATTTACCTTGGCCACCTTGTAAGAATGAAGAACTTACCTGGCTGCATGGGCTCCTCTGAGATTTTGGGGGAAACTCATAGTTTTATCATACAATGTAGAAACAGGATATATGTGATCCCTTTTCACAGGGCATACTAGTACTGTGCACATTAATGATGGAGCTGATGAGCCTATGAGGTAGCTCAGTATAGCTGAGGGAATAGATTGTGAATCATTGCTCTGCAGGCTTAATGCCTGCTCCACACAAAATTCAATAGCTTCTGTCTGGTCTGTCCCATCGACACGTAGCATTCAAGCTTCCATTGCAGTGGTATCCTAAAACCATGGCACCATTTCCAAGAGGCTTTTCTTGTGTCTTGTTTTTCTTGCTCATTTTTTAATAACATTGTCCTGGGTTCAGCAGTTGCAGTCAGTTTTTCTTCTCTTTAGTAGCTGTGTTTTG
>NDXB01002623.1:6666-34419 GCA_002631895.1 Agapornis roseicollis
GGGGGGGGGGGGGGGAGGGAAGCATGACATATGAATGAATGTCTGTAAAACTGTTAAGTACTCTGTCACTTTTACTGGATTAGGAGGCTGCTTGTGGACTATAGCCACAATATATATCTTGACACAGATTCCTGCCAGCAACCGAAAAATACTGCAGAAGATTGCCTGAAACAGCAGCCACAGCAGGAAAAGGATGACAGGGCACAGGGACCCTTTAGAACTGTGGCTCTATTAGACCTGGATACCTCTAGGCAAGAGGCCCCTGCTGTGCAACAGGGAGTTGCAATGCGGAGTGCTACAAGGCTGGACATTACTAGGGGCTGTAACTCCAACCTCAGGCATCTAAGAAAGATGATGTCATCACATCTCAGGTGGATTTTTATTCCTTAGGCTAGGGTAGGCTCCTCGTTATAACTAAAATTACACCTTAACTTATGGCTTTATTTGTTGAGCAATGCAGGGTTAATGTCCTGTGTGAGGAAAAGTGATATTTCCTTTATTAGCACAGTCTTTTAATGTAGTTACATCTGTGGCAACAACCAACACCACAGGGCAGTATTTTAAGTCTTCCTCCTAATTTAACACATCAGAGCATATATTTTAAATGATACTTCTCAGCTTGCCACAGGCATTAACATGCTACAAATCAGAGGAGAAATTTAGGTGCAACCCCCATGGCTTTGCTGCTTCTTCCAAATGCTCAATTCAACCAGACAGAGAAGACAACATTGCATGCATTCAGCAACTCTATCAGTGGCTTATGTTGCTAAAACACACCTGGTAGCAACAGATAAGTAGTGGCTGCAGGGACCGAGGGAAATTAATCTCATTCTGGATCTGATGACTTAGATGCTTTGTTTCCTCCATCCTTTTCCAGTTGGAGGGGAAGTGCTCTGACCTGTGAGGCAGGATTCCCCATCAAAGTAGATGAGTTGTGGGGCTTTTTTTATTTCTGTGTATACTTTACTTTTGTCAAGCAAGGCCCCTGGAAAAGGACAGACTAAGTGGGATGAAATGTCAGTAAATAACAAACTGTTGATCCAGAAGAGTAAAGGAAATTGAGATTAATACAGGAAGTGTTTATTTCTGTAAACACTATGGCAACCCTTCCAGACTCTGGGGATATTCAAGGAATATTATAGGAATCTCATGTTCCTCAGAGCACAGTGGGGATAGCAGCAAGCTTTGGAGGAGCAAACCATGGGTGCAGTTTCAACAGGAGCTCAGCTCCAGACCCTCATGTGGTGGCCTGCTGATCTGCAACAGCAAGGCTGACACTGTTAAGAGTCTGTGAAATCAGAGCTGCAGAAATAGCATTATTCAGGAGCTGGCTTGTCAAGTGCCACAAGGGCGAAACTAATGCAATGTAGCACCTAGGGAATGCTGGACACTGCCATGAGCTAAAGGCCCTTCTGCACACATAAAGGAGATAAACATGTATACACACGGTTCATATGTAACATGCCATAACAGACCAACAATGCTGATCACAGTGAAGCTGCTAAATAAAACCTTTTAAATGGAATAGAAGGTTCTACAATTATATGAGATATTCCGCAACTCTGAGAAAAAATATAATTGTCATAATATTAAAGAAGCAACTGGGAGTATTCTTCAACAAAACTGATATTTATTCTTTTGCCCAGAAGAGAAAAATTGAACGTTTGTTTTCTGATTGAAAGCAGACTGCTATTTCTGGAGATGTTAAATGCACAGAAAAAAACTCAGTGAAATTTGATATTAAAACAAATTTATGAGCTTTTATAATACTAATTCTGTTTGACAAGCACTACAGCAAGATACATGCAGCCAAAATTACCCAAACTATATGTGATATGAAGAGTTATTACATGCTGCCCCCCTATGTGTGTTACTCAGACCTAGACTGTCACCATCTGTGCATTGTGAAGACAGCAAGAACTCATTTCATAATTAGTATTGGTGGAAAGAGCTGTACCACATAAGCACAGTGTTCTACATAACAACAACGTAGCTCGATAATAAGCTTCGCATGTTTAAGCATAAATGGTTAGAGAAATCAATCCTCTTCTCTGGTCTAATTGTTGTGCATGCCAGTGAGCAATAGGACTGAACACAAAAGAGCTCTGCTAGATGGCTCCTTTTTGCTGCAGGTTCATATTTTTGGTGCAAGTACTAAGGAACATACTCAGAAAACAAGGAGGGTAGGTAAGAATGTTTCTTCACCTATTTCTGTGCAGACCACAAACAGTAGTTACAGAGGAAGACAATTTCTCCCATCATGCCTTGTGCTCTATTGAGTTCACTCAAGATGTAATTGGAAAACAAATACAGCAACACCATCACCAGGACAGACACAAGTGCTTGTCTTGGGAATGAGCTGTTGTATAATGTGATAGGTCTTATTTCCACTGACACCTTTTATTCTTATCTAATAAAATACACTGCCACAGCATTTGTAAGCCTATAGTAATAATTAAACCTCATACCTACATATTAGTGCTCTTATACATTCAAGGGGATATTTTAATAACCAATAAGAACTTGCCAGTGTCTGGAAAATAGAATCTAGCTCATCACCAAATTATTCTGTTAATATAACATTCTCCTCCCTTATACACTTACACAGCACATAAAGGAGGTGTAAGTAGTAGCTAATTAAAGTGGATGTTACTAATCAGAAATGCTTTTGCTAGAAATAGTGCATGGCACTACATAGTTACACTTATTTTTAACCTTTCTATTCAAATGCACTCAGTAGTATCCAAGTGACTTGCAAGATTAAAGATGCACCCATATATTTACTATGAAGTCCATAATCTGTACAAAGAAAATAAAGAAAAAGCAATTACCGGTGAGAAATGCCACACTTGTTAAAAATACCACTGTAAGCTTAAGAAGCTAAATTTGATGAGATTGCACTTTTGATATGACTCATTTGTTCAACGGTTTCAGTCTTAACAGGTACATGGCTGAACCTGAAAGGGTAATTTCAAAATAAATGTATAGCTATTAGCTGCTGGACACCACAAAAGTCGAACCAGAATAGCATAGCACAGTCCAACTAAAAATATTTCGAGAGAGACGGTGACACTGCCAGTGACTGCAGCCAAGAAGCTTTCTATCTGCATAGCATGGAGTATGATTTTAGACTTGATAGCATTTCTTGGCTCCCACAAATACACCTTTTTTTTTTCCCCATTTTTTTTTTCCAAGGCTGCAAGTCCATAGTTACAATATGTAACATGCACAGGAATCCACTGCAACCCAGCATTATCCATAGCCACCTACCTGATATGACAGTGCTGTTAATTATGTCACACCCACTAGCTAACACAGGACCACAGAGATGCTTCGGGCAGATGTGTTTCAAACTACACAGTGGCTTTAAATGAATACACCATATTCAATACAGATACTGCTAACAGTGCACCTCTCTTACAAATGTTCATGTCACAAAGAGTCCCCACATCCCATCTCTGCTGATAGACAGAAATCTTAATATTTACTACAGGAAGTATAAACATATAGAACTTGTCAAGTAGTATTTAGCCTCACTTATACCAAATACCACAATTATTTGGTTACTTTCTCCTGTCTGCTTCCTGTCTGCTAAGTGTGATGCTTTTTTTCTGCCTAATATCCTGTGAAGGTGCCAATTACCCTGCTGCTTATCAGCTAAAAACTATGCTTTGTGCAAAGGGAGCATCAATTATTTGTGAGCAGAGAGCAAAGCCTGTTTGAATCATAATGATAGGATGCTGGGCTTCCAGCAAATAGAACATATCAAAAGGTAACATAAATCTAATAAAGTGTAGGTCATAAGGGATCATCTCAGAAGTCCACACTTCAATCTTTAATTGTTACAATTATGTTAGTTTTGCAGAAGGCAAGGCTGTGAGTGTACATGAGTTTACTATCGCTTAATAACGGAAAAAAACCTACAGCAGAAAATACGTTTTCTTCAAGCAGCATCGTCTGTAAGACACATTTCTTCCACTCGATTCATTCGAATCATTAGGCTTTCTACTTCGGTGCTGTTGTTTATACCTTGATTCTACACTGATAACCATTTTGCTGCAAACCCTCCTTGGTCTCAGCCAGACATAAACATGCTGCAAACGTCTAATCCTCTGCAGATTGCAGAGAGAGGCTGTAAAATGATTTTGTGGGGACACCAGTCTCTTTATTTGGTATCAACATCGCCTTTACAAGCTTCCCCCCCTCCTTTCAATTTCAGGCAAGCTTTTGTACATGGGCGGATATGGGACAGAAAGATTAGGTTATTCCTTGAACTACCTCTGTAAGGTCAACTCTTTATATGCTTTTGAAACCCAATTTGAAGGGCTTGTCCCTACTTTTTCCTCAAGGATTGTGATTCACAAGGGTTACTACAAGAGACCATTATCTTATCGTAACACCTGCTCCAAGTGGTGGGACTGCAGGGTAGCTCCTGCAAACCAGCTTCTTTTCTATTACAAACCTGCTTACCTGCTGACTGACATAGTCTCATTCAAATGATGTACAAGTGTGTTCCAACCATTTATAGGATTATTGTGCTCCTCTTTCATGAGGCTAGTATCCACCCCAACTTGGATCAGAAATCAGGAAACAGTGCTTCTGTGGAAGATCTGACTACTCAGACCTGCAACATGTAAGAAATAAATATCACAGTGGTTTCTATACCTACAGTGGCATGGAGGTCTTATTTCAGATTACTACCCTGTTATTAGGAGGGCAGCAATGTTGCCTCTTAGGAAACTGTTGAAACTTATTAAACTACACAGTGCAGAATATTACTGTAAGACCACTGAGCCTTAGGCAAAAAGCTTCCTAATTCCTAAAATATTCCTTCTTCCTAATGAGTGCACAGAATACCATATCAGTACTGTAAGAGAAAAATAGTGGTGTCACAGTCTCAAAGACTCATTTAAAACATAACAGGATTAACAAAATGCATATACACAGTTATAGAAGGAAGCCTCTAGTGACAGCTGTCATATGGCAATAGCTGTCACACAATAGTCAGAGGTATGGGAGATGCTTGAAAAACCCAGGGCAGCAGACGTAATAGTGTGATGGAGAAAGAGGCAGAATGAGGCAGCTGCAGAATGGTGCTTTTTTCTGCCTCACCTCTGCACACCTCAAACCAGCCTACGATGTTCTGTGATCAGTTATGATACCTGCAGGTCTGCTTAGGGATCTAAAGCAATTCAGTATTTTCAGCTGAAGCTTTCTTCCCAGCAATTACGGGCCTTTAGCTTCCAGAAAATGCACCCCCCACACCAGTTTGTAATCCTGTGCCTCTCACAACAAAGAGCACAAAGGCATTCTTTGTGCTAGGAGAAAATATGCTGCTGACACTCATTAATCACTGGTGCTCTTCAGAGGAACTGATGGAACAGTCTCTTTCTTGTATTACTCATTTCAGTGAGTACCCACCATTTTCCTTTTCCACTGGTTGCGAGTCAGAGGGACACAGGCTTCCCTGTCAGAGCACAGCAATCTCCCATCATTTGCCTGATACAATCAATTATTCCTCTGGCACAGCACCTGGAGTACAGCCATCACCACTATTGCCATGCCTTCACCTCTGCTCCTCTATTCTGCCTTTGGAGGCATTTATCAGGACATGGGATTAGCTCCTGCTGAAGTCCTCAAGTCACAGCTTGTAACTTCAGAAAATGGCCCCTGAAGTCAAAGCACAATTATATGCGCTATAAACCTATGCAGGAGAGTAAAATGTGTTACTCCACCTTCCTGCCCCTGGTCCTCATAGCACATAATCTTCACATGGCCCCAGAGGTCCAGAGTTTGGGAGGGATTTGAAAGACTTGGGCAAAGCCAAGCTGACAAACTCACAGGATGGGATGATATTTCCCTAAGAGTGAGCATCTACAGAGGCACAGTTTCTTTCTGCTGGGGTGAACTGCACTTCTCTGAGCCACAACCCTCCCTCTGATGTGCCCCAGGGATAGCTCAGTTCCTTGATCTGCAGCCTGGCTGGGACAGGGGACTGCAAACCAATAAGCTGTGTCACAAAGCAACCCAGTTATAAGACAAGCTATTGAAACCAAGGCTTCCAAGGCTGCAGTACCTAAAGTGGTATTCAAGCCATTTCTGAGTGCTACACAAATAGTCTGTGGGCAGCTGACTGCTTTCTCCTGGCATTTAAGCAGCTTGGCCCAGTACCAGGCCTAGCAGTTATAGCTGCCGCAAGTAGGGATAGCCAAGAAACCTAGTTAATATAAAGATACAAATTAATATCAGCAGTGAAAAACCACAATCTTATCAGAGAAACAATTCTTCAACTTATGCAGCCTTATTCAATTCACAGTTTCTGGGAAAGGAGGGAGAATTAGACAGACGTTGTTGTGACTGTGAAAGTCAGCACATATGAGAAAGTGGGGGACTTCTAAGATACACAGGGAGGGCATCACGGCCATGAAATACAAGCAATCGTATAAACACACACTATTGGGTAGCCTGGTAGTGTCCAAAATACCACCTGATCCATGCTAAAACACATTGTAAACAGGGCATCAGAGTTTGGACAACCTCTCTGACCGTGGAGTGCGTGGTCTGTTGCACACACCCAGGTGTTTCCTTGTGTCCAGTCTGACATTCTTGCCTAACACTGCATCTAGCTCTGCCTTTAACTGGCAGGCAGGGAATTAAAACTGCACCACTTAGGGCCAACAAAATAGAAGGTCCGAATACAAACATCTCACCTAAAATATATGTTGATTATAACTCAAGCTTGGCTTGATTTGATCACTCCAGTATGACATTTTGGTAATCCTTTTAGAAGAGGCAAGTGCACTCCGGAGACAGGTATCATGATGGGCTATGGCATTACTGCATCCCCGGTGACATCAGGGCTCTTCTCACACTCTGCTCAGGCCCTTCCTGTGGCTGAAGGCTGAAACTGTTGCTTTGGTGACTGGTGAAGCTGTAGCAGATCTGTCAGCAACCAAGGTGCTGTGCCAGTGCAAACAGTATGTGACTGTGGACGCACACAGGAAAATCTTTCTTGGCCTTATCCTTAGCCTTTGTAGGGACAGCATTAAAACGGATAAGGTAGAGGAGAACCTTTGCACAGTGCTCCTCTGTGGAACCTATGAACCAGAAGGATAGGAATAATCCAAACAAGAATCTGCACTGTGGACAGTAGAGGATAGTGCAGCCAAGTTAAGCATTAGAATCCTTTGAGATACCCCAAAAAACTGGCTAAAATTATCTGACTTTATCATCTGCTGTTTATAAATCTTTAGGCAATCAAAGTAAAACTGGAAATGTTGAAGAGTCACAAATGAAATAATGATGCCTTTTCCATCACAGTCCTCATTTTTTCCCACATAAATTCAGGCACTTTCATTTCAAAGCTCTATCTGTTCTATCACAGAATTTGAGGATAAACTTGGTTGATGGCTGGTACAATTAGTCCCAGACTTACAGCAAATGTTTGTGAGGTCTGAAATATTCTGGTTCTGCAGATGAGGTACAGGAATTAAAAGTTTAATACAATTTTACTGTATCTGAAAGTTCATCTAAAAAGAAAGAATATAAAAGGAAAGCAGGATGAACCATTTTCTAGCTATATCCCAGACTATAAACCTTCCTGTCTACCTACAAAGAAGATTATAAATCTTTCTCACCAGGCTTACACCTTCCATTCTGCTGACTGGCAGTCCTTTAGGCAGCTCTTATGGCCCTGGAGATAATCCTTTTTTTTCCCTTACAACACCAGTAAAAGTAGATGTACCCCTCCTCATGTCTACTGGATGGGGCAGGAAGGGAAATGCACACTCTTGATTGCATTTCATTCTTCTGTACTGTTCTGTGGAGGATTTTTTCACTGGTTGGAAACAATGACAAGCATTGGAAAGGAAGGGTTGCTTTTGCTGTTCATAGAAGCTACCTTAAGATCTCTGCTTTTACTGACAATCTCTGATCATACTGAGAGGATAGTAAAGCTCTTCAAGGAATTCAGTCAGGTCATATAAATTAGACACTTGCTCAGACTTGTCCTCTGCAGGAGCCCATCTCTTCCTCTATAAAAATCTTGGGAGACTGTCCTCATAGCTTAGGTACTTAAGATAGGTACCTATGAAGTCTTCTATGAAAATCCAAGTGAATTCTCCCAAATACACAGTCCCTGTCAGTCACAACTGAAGTTCAATATTACAGCAGTCAAATGACAAAGAAATGCCAGGGAAAATACTTACATTAATGCAGTGGCTGCTAGTTGAAAGGTAACATGAAGAAAACAAACATGAAGAGCAAATAAGAAGTCACCCCTACAAGAAAGCCACCACCATTCACCCCAAACCCTCAGGTGGCAAGCAACCTCCGTGCTGTCTTGTCAGTATATTTGTGCATGCCTTGCCTGCTGAAGACATCAAAGCTAGAAAAAACCACTATTTGTCCTATTTTCCCTCCACAGTACTTATATTGGAACAAACCTAATGGTTCTGAAGAGGGAAGGGCCCTCATCTGCTCCTCTCTGCCCCAAAGTTTATTTTGCAAAATAGGCTTGGAGGTACTCCCTTCCAGCCAGCAGCCTCATCATTAGTGCTTGCTTCCACCTGGCACTTCTACATTCACACAGTGGTTTGTGGGGTTTATAGGAGATTTGGGGTTCCAGATGTCCTGTACATGCAAGATTCCCAACAAGAAATAAACCCATCTGAAACCCAATGGCTCAACTTAAGTTAACAAAAGAGCAGAGGAAATTGCAACAAAGATTAGTGGTGCTGAAATAAAATCTTGGGCAGAATTCAGCTAAAAATTTAGATCAAGATGTGTAAGTAGGTTTTTATTCCATCTGCACAGATTTCCCTAACTATCACAAGCATTTTGTACAGTGTTTTAAAACTACAAATGCTGACCACATCATAAAATGAGGCTCTGGCCAACTTAACACTGTCCAGCACTACTACTGTGACTGTTTACCCTCTCATGAGTTGACAGAGCAGATTTATAAAGAAATATATAACAAGTATGGATGCTTCAAAATACAATGTATAACTGTCTCATTACTGCAGGTGATAGTCTTTAGAATAATGATTCATAGTGCTAACAGCTACATCTCAAGTACTAAACATTTTAACCAGCCCTAAAGTACTAAGATTTGCTTATGTTTAGTAACTCGAAAATAGATCAAGATCATAGGTCTGGGTTGAAAAAAGGTATTTCCCTGAGGTACTGTTATGTCTCCCTCATGCATCCTAGTGACCCTAAGCTAAATACTACTTATAGTGAGAGCAGTATATTTGGCTAACCACTGAAAATAGAAACTTTAAACTTTATAGAGTTTGCAGACAGTCCCTGGAGTGTTACAGGACACTAAGGATGAATGCCAAAGAGGAATTTTTTATCTCTCTTTTTTTCCTTCCACTCTGAAACAATCATCAATTACCCTTATCCACTAGCACCATCTCATCTAGGTTCATTTTCAAGATGAAGTTTCCTCGTTGGATGGTGGCTGTCCAATCCTCTTTCTGTCCATCATGGACTGCTTTAGCGCTGTACCCAGATTGACAGCCTGAGAGCGAATCAATAATAATTATCAGACTGCAACCACAGCGAGCTGTGTAATTCTGTGATGGGATAGCACTGAACAAACAGCCCCACATCTACTGCCACAGCTTTAAATATGTGGCTGTCCATTTAACTACTCTGATCATGTGGTTAGTAGCAAGCTGTTGGCCTTTTCTCCATTCCAAACACAAAACCTTTAAAAATTGCCTGTTACTCTAACACAACCATACCATCTCCTGCCTTCTGCTATCTTTTGCAGAAGACGTTTGCCAGCAGATGTTAAATTAGCCCAGGAAATAGAACAATACATAACTGAAGAAAAGGAATAGGCTAGTTTTCCTGAATGTGAGCATCAATACACACTGCACTACAATAAAAGGCATTTTGCATACTGTACAAACAATAAAGGTCTAAGAGCTTTTCCAGGTAGTGACAATGTCCTTGGCTCAGCTGGGATGCTGCAGTCATCTTAGCCTCACTGATGTACATACACCCATCAAATGTTATCCAGCTGCCCTGGCAATGAAGTATCTGACTGGGACAGGGGTGGCTGTGAAATAGGTACTGGTCTAAAATGAATAATTTTCACAAGATCCATAGGAATAACAGAAGTATAAAGTAGCACAAGAAGGAAGAATACTTTCATATAACCATCATATGGAGCAGAGATTGGCAGACTTTTAAAATGAAACTCAGAAACTAAAGAAAGGAGAATTAAAAGGACACAAAAAATAAATACTCTAAGAGACACCATCTTTTAACCAACTGTAAGAAATGTGAAATTAGGATTTCTCAGCAGATAACAGACCAGTTTCCTGACACAGACAACAGAAAATTCTAAAAATAAACAAAACCAGAGATAAACACCACACCACACTGTTACTAAAAGAGAATGAGAGATTCTTGATGCAATACTCTTACCATGGTGTTTAAAGAAGCATACAGTAAAAGAATTGCAAGGTGATCTAATACTGCTACATTTCTTCAGGTTCACTTCAGTGTAATTCCAGATGTTTCTTGCAGTCTCAACAACTATCCAAGCCAAGCCATCATGACTTGACAGACCAGTATGAGGACACCTGAAAGGGCCAAGTGCCAAGACCAATCTATATTATTGACCCTACAAATGTTAACACATAGCTGGATAGAAGTGGAGATCTACTAAAACATTAGACTGAAACAAGACATCTTCTAAAATCTATGCACTTATGAAAGATATTGGATGTTAAATGGAGAGACTTCATCACAAAAGAAGATATACTATATATCTTAGCCAACAACTTGTCTCCTCCAGAATTAGGAGGACATGTTGAGTATGTTTAAAATGTGGATATTGGATACTGGTAGAAAAAGGCAAAGCTTATCAAATGCAAACCAAAAATTGTGAGGAAAAGGAATTCCTGGAGAAACTTCAGAAGCAACTGAAATATAAGAATGCAATCTATAGCAACAGTACAAGACAGACCAAGGTAGATGTTCTCAATAGATGACAGGTGTTAGAAGACCATACTAGAAAATTATTTGAGACTGTCTTCAGCATATTCTTGATACAGTGCTTATTAAAACATATGTTGAAGCTCCCAGTATCTTAATTCTTACAAGGTCCCATGTCATAAAACAGAAACAACCTTTTACTAATGATTGAAGAAAAGTTATTTTGAATAAAAAAGGACAAGTGATAACAAGCAAATCTTTACTTTCAGTATTTATGATCATTATTAGGAATTTATCAAATGGATTATGAAGAGCTCCAGCACATGGGGGTCAATAAATAGTTTAACACAAATGAAACAGAATTCAAACTGTAGTTCAAATCCCATCTGGTTAAATTTCTGGCTTTATGACTTGCTGAGATTCCCTGTTTCTATGGCCAGAAATTCAGCTGAATTATTGCCAGGTTAGTGATCAGAATAAAAACAAAGGCTGAGAAGAAGCTTAGTGCTTCACAAGGACGCAAGGACAGTGAAAAAATGGCCTAGTCAGTCATAGAGCTGAAGGTCAGGATGCAGTAGTGAGTGTTATCTACCATTCCTAGATATTGGAAATCCTTATAAAGAGTCAGAAAGGTGTTGCATATTATGTGAGAGGTTTAACAGCAGTAAAGCTATTATTGCAGGAGCAATTTCTGAAAGCCTAACAGAAAATCTAACTCTTTAGTTCCAAATACGAAACAAGCTTATCACGCTTATCATTGAATTCCCACTGGAAGGTCCTCAAATTCTACCTTCTCTTGGGTTTTTTCCCAGTAATTTTTTTTTTTTCCAGAGAAGTGCTTACTGCCTTCAAACATACATCGCTGCTTACTTTCTACTGGCAAGAAAGAAATTAAATGAAACAAGCCAGAGGCAGGATATTAATGCAGACTGCATTAAAAGAAAAAAAATGATGGTATGAACAGGGTAGCGACTGATTTATAAAATCAATCACATACTTTTGGCTTGATGTCATGTTATAAAAAGAACAATAACCCTGTTTACATGAACAGGATGATTAATCACATTTTTCCTACTATTTAAGATGGGCAATTTTTATTTCCTTTCTTCTATCACAGTATTTGTAAGCAGTAACCTAGTTGTTTTGTAATATAAATCTAATAATTGTAGCCTGATTACAGTGAATTTAATGTGCTTCTGTAGTTAAAAGGTGTGTCAGCAGCAACTCTGAAACATTTCTAAGGCATAGAAAGCATTTCTAAGTAGATTTAAAAATTCAATATTGGATGAAACTCGACTTTTATTGAGTTTTATCAAAGAAATCAGTATTAAAAACTTTGACATTCTGTCTGTAGATGACACTGTTTAGCACTAGATTTCATGGAAGCATTTGGAGCTGGGCTGTTCAGTGGTAGTTTTTTTCCTTTTCACATGCATGGAAACAAATTGGCAAATTTTCAAATCATTTAAAATGTGACTGCTCCAGGTGCAGCTGTTAATTACACATTTGCAGAAGTTTATTACTAACATAAAAGAGGATTCTTTTTATACTTTGCCAGCTCTGATAATTGCAAGATAACACCTTTACTGATATTTCAAATCAACACTTCATGCAATTTTACATTTTGAAAGTCAATAAACCTGTACAAATTTTCATAACTAACACCTTTACTTCCAAACACATCTATTTCCTGGGATACACACAAAAGAGAAATTAGAGAAGGAAATACAGAAAGTACTGTGAAAAATATTGGCATTAGTAATTTTATCAAGACCATGGGGTGTCCATGCAAAAAGAGCCCAATACCAGACTTTTACAGGTCCTGCCACACTGTTACTCCAATTAGTGCCCAATAAAAGACTTAATCCTCACTCTAATCTGAAAATATATACCGATTTCAGCAGCACCAGCATAGAAGTGCTCAGAGTAATCTTATAGAGGATTTTGTAAATATGCAGGATGAGGACAACCTCCATAAAACCCACTTTAACAAGTGACAAGAAGTGCTGAAAATCCTTCTATGGCTGATCCAGATAAGAGCAACAGAGGCAGAAAGATTAAGAACAAGACTTCAGGCCTGCAGCTGCAGTGAAGACCCAGTTTGTCATCCTGGGAGACCATCTCTGTTTTATAAACCACAAAGTGGTAAGCATTAAGAACTTATATGAAGCTCTCGAGCAATCCTTGTACTATTGAGAAATGGAGACCAATAGTGTGAGAAAGTCTGAGATATGAGCAGGATGATAACAGCACATGGACCACAGAACTGACTGCACTACCTCCTCTGTGGTGCAATACATGAAGTTCAGCATTCAAAGATAGTCTGAAGAACAGCTGCATCATCTTGTTTCTATGTACACACTGTGAAAATATACCTAGAGAGAAATACCTACAACTGCTTCTAACTCCTTCCTTGCATTTTATGTGTTTCATATGTAACTTGTGTGACAATATGTAACACAACGTAAGTTGACACTATGATATGCTCCATCCCTGGCAGTGTTCAAGGCCAGGTTGGATGAAGCCTTGGGTGGCAAGGTTTAGTGTGAGGTGTCCCTGCCCATGGAAAGGGGGTTGGAACTAGATGATCTTAAGGTCCTTTCCAACCCTAACTATTCTATGATTCTATAGCATTTCTTCACTTCTTAGATTGCAAATATTCATATTTATTTGTACAGAAGTGCTCATTCTAAAGGTAATATTCTAAAAGCATTTTAAAAATATTCCATACAATGTGGGAGAGGATGCTGTCATAAATGTCAGTAATTTTATGTTTTCATTTCACAGAATATCAAGCAAGATTTAACAAAATAATCAAGTGGTCGAATATTCTAATGAAGAGAATTATTTCCATAGTGTCATCTTCACAGAAACTTTTAGAAATATATGGACTGCTATCAGTCAACAACCAGTATGTAGATATACTTGAACTTCTCAAGAGGGCTTAATTGTCAGATATTCTGAGAGAAACTCTTAGCAGTGTTTCAGACTCATACACAACAAAGGATCATTTTCTAGTCATGAAGAATATAAAAACTTAATTTAATTCTTGTCAGTGGTGAAAGCACTCCTTTCAAATTAGAGATCATTGACTACCAGTCTACACTTGCATAATTGAAATTAGAGTATATTAAAATAATTTATCAAAATAAGCACATAACCCCCCAAAAAAGCTAACTGATTAAAAGTCAGTTGATTAAACACATGGAAAATGCTGTTAATGTTATAAAAAAGAAATATCTCCACTCATAGAAAACTTGTGCATTGCCTTTTAGGACATGTGAGCTTCTGTTGGTAAAGCATTTATACCTTTTATTATCTGTTGTTGCCTTTGTAAGCTAGCTTACAAACATAAGCTAGCTTTATGCTATGTCTGTAGAAGAAACATTATGAAGCTCATCACCCAGACTTCTTTTTTATTCATCAATTTCCTTTAATTTTAAGCTTTCAGAGCATACATTTTGCCTTCACAACATTACCTCCCTCCCTGTTGCTGATAGAGTGACATTATTAAATGAAAATTGTCCTCCTTTTCTATTAGAAATAGTCTTCACTTCACTTATACTGTTGCTTAGAAATATATTTGTGTATGGCCAACGTGTTATTAAAAAGAGAAGGGTGTGATCTAAAGGGATACCAATCCTCAGTTACTTTCAATTACTCCAGATTTGGAGTCATCAGTCAAATATAAGCTCTGAATTGATCAGTTCATGAACTATGAACTTACAAAGTCTATACTTGAAGTTGTCTAGTCTTCTAATCTGGGAATCTAAAGCCAGATATTGTTATGGAATTTCACTAAGTAGCTGCACTGCTCTTATGCTATTCTTTTTTCCCATTTCTGGGAATAATCTACTCCCGCAATAACATTTGGGACAAGAACACCTCTGTCATTTCATGTGATCAAGCATCATCTCGAAGGGCAAATGCATGATGTGCAGCTTTGGTTGTATTCTTTCAGATTTCATTTACAAAGAAAGAGTCTTTATATGTGGCCACAACTTTGCCCAAGTTGTGTATGAGTAACTTTGCATGATGGCAGTACAGAATTGCTCATGGTAGTAATTCACAGTGTTGCTTAGGGCTCAGTATAATTGCAAATTATTTTTTTTAAATTCATGGGAATGACCTAGATTTTACCTAGGACCTTCTATCAAGAAGCAAGTTGGAAAATCTTATTCAAAGACTAATAAAAGGAGATGCTGCTTAGAACTTTCAGGTCGAAGCAGCAGCGCAAGATCTGATGCAAACACCATTATCTATTTCAAAACAAAATATGTTATGCATTGTTTCACTTGTTGACTTGTTTGAATTGTTTTATATGCTCATACCAACTGTCAAAGGGAAAATGCAGAGGAACAAACTAGATGAAATTGTTTGCATAGAGAGAATTCCATTTAAGTGTAGTTCCCCTGATAGTATTAATTGGTAAAAGCCCCTGGTACATGACCCAACCCTAACCTTATACTGAGCAGTCAAAGACAGCAAAAAAATTCATTGTCAATTCCAAGCTGCAATTGCACTTATTTGCCACCAACAAAAGCACCTTATGTGATCTGTGCAAAGTAACTAATAAGTGCCTGATTGAAGTTTTGATATCTATTAGTCCAGCCAAGGCCAGAGCAATTTTCTGGGTTTGGATGGCCAGGGTTTAGTTGGATTCCCCTGAGAATGAGGAGGAAATACCACTAGACAAAATATACTCTGTGCCTGAACTGCTTCTTCTGCATTCAGTGCCATTGCACTGTTCCAGCTGCTCTAAGCCTGGCTACTAATAGTGATTCTGTATGCTAGCCCTGGCTACCAATAAACACAAAGACCTTTTTCTGAAACAACATACAAAAGTGTGATAATCAAGACACTGTATTCAGTTCCTGATGTATTTTTATGATAATATTGATAGTACCACTTCTCCAGATTATAGCATAATCTTTTGTCCAGGTGGCACAGTAATAGTTGGAGGAGTGTAATTTGCAAACAGGCAGATGAGGACAAACTGTTAACAGTTGCATCTGTGATGCTACATTTTAAATGTGCTTGGGAATCACTGAAATTATAACCACACTAACACAGAATGGCTGATGATTCTTAGGAACTTTATGCTGACCTGTGAATGCAGCATAAACCACCCACCTGATTCAAAGTCTGGGTAACAAGCACTGACTTCTATGGGATTTGAATCAGATTTCCATGTTTACTGTTAACTATGAATTGCCTGTACTACACTGGTATTGAAAGTACAGTTGTTTTCAGCCAACCTTCTCTCTTATACCTTGCAGGGTTTATGGTGTATTGCAGGTTATTACTTGTTTTTATTAAATCCATTTTGAAGCCCAGGGGCTAAATCCTAAATTCCTTGCCCAGTCCTTCCCTTCCCCCAGACAAACATCCCCATTGCATGCAATGGGAGCCTGAAATCGGTGGAAGTAGAAATGATTGAAAAGCTCAAATTTAACATCAGCTTTTTGTTAACTGATTTATCATGCAGTCCCTTTACTCACTGCATAAGCATACTTCATAGTAGTGTTGTCCTGTATGAGCATTAATAAGGAGGGGAAAAAAGGATTATATCCAGAACTTTTTTACTCCCTCTGTAAATCTGACCATGAAGTGTTTCCACCAGAGCAGATTTTATTGAAGCTATTACTTATCCGGTGATACAGTCAGTACAGACTTATAAGATCTGCAAAGTTTATAAGGTGCTAGAAAAAACCCAAACCAACCAGATCAACTGGGATAGATTTCAGGGTAATTATATGCGATAATGCCATCTACAAAGTATGAGTCCTGAGTGTTCAGAATGGAAGACAGTGTTTTTTATTTAGAGGGTCAGATAAAACAAGATTTTGCCCCTCCTTCCTGGGATCAAAATTGAATAGGGATTGGTTATAAAGGTTCAAAATCCTGGATTAAACAGTGATTTCTCTAAACCTATTGAAAATCATTATATTAGGACATTAACATTCCTCTACTTAGAAGAGGACTCCGAGTTGTAAAGAGTGCTGGATAAGAAGCTGTTATCTCTGTCCCATGCAGACACTGTTGGAACCAAATGGGCTAGAACCAGCACATTTTCCACATCTGTCCTTGCCATTCTACAGTGCTTTAAACCCACCTCCTTCTCATCCACCATAGCCTTTAGTCCACTTCACCAGTAGCTCTCTGCATCTGAGTGGGTAAAGTGTCTGAGGACTTAAAGAGCAGTATCTTTGCAGATAGCTCTGCATTTTCTCACCAAGGGTGGTGCAGAGAAATTCTGAAACTTGTCCCAAAGCTCACAGAAAGTCCCTGTTAGTGCAAAGGGCTGCATGAGGGTTCCCCAGGCCCTTTTTGTCATAAAGAGACCATTTTACTGTTATGAGACCAAGAAAAGTGAGGGACTTGTGCTATGTTATTTACATGACCTATTCCACATGCATTGTGCAGGAAGCTGCGCTAGTGGTCCCAGAGCTGCTGTATGCTTCCACATGTAATGTATGGAGACAGGCTACTATTGTCAGTTGATGATTTACCTTGTAAATAGTGGAGCTAATGAAACTGAAGGAGGCTGATTTCTATTGAAGAAGATGCTTTTGCTTACGCTGAACATAGTAACCATTTAACAAGGCACAAAACTAGGATAAGGAGATTGGCACAAGTCTGCTTTGGCTGAAATAACACTCAGCTGAGATAGCTATAAGAACTGAAGAAAAAGAAAAAAGAATTTTTGAGATATCCTTGGGAAAAAAAAAACAAACCAAAAAACAAACAAAAAAACCAAACAAAAGAACAAACAAAAAACCCCACTGTTGATATTACCTATTATAAATGGTTAAAAGGAAAGGTAGGACCCTTCATGTTTACAAACCTTGTTAAATTGAGGGGGAATGAGGAAAGTTATTGCATAAAGCTTCCCACCATACCTGCTGCAGCTCCATCCAAGCTGCAGGAAGAGAATGGACATGCACTGACTCACAATTACCTACATGTTTTTGATAAATACCAACACCTTCAGGGAAAAGCAGAACATTTTAATAGACAAAACCTTTTCAGTCCAGTAGTTGCTAGAGAAGTTCATCACTTGCATGTCCATCAGTGTTGGAAAGCTTTTTAAAGAAGCAGTGATAAGTGAAACCATGAATAAAATTGGTTAAAATTGAACCTCGTCAATCAGCTGACAGAACAGGAACACACCAGTTAATTTCCAGAAGCCTTTAGGCATGTATTTATTACTTGATTTCTAATCAAAATTATACACAGAACTGGAAAAAGTGCAATTACTTGTCTGTTGGAATACAAAACAAGTCCAAAAAGCTATGGATAGTTGCAGCTGCACATTTATAAACTAATACACTTACATGCTGCCAAGACTAATACACTTTATTTGATTTCTGGCTGGAAAACCCCAATGATATATGTTAACCTGGATATCTGATTTTCAGCAAAGATACCTAAGTACTATTTAACACTGACAGTTATAGATAGCTTAGCATTTAACTGGAGTCTCCCTTGACCTCAATTACCACATTAAAATATTGTTAACAAATTTAAAGTCAAATTGGCATTTATTATACAAGATTAGGTTCACTCGGAGTAATTTTCATATTGTCACGAGGACTGCCAACTGCTTACATCTTCATGCAGCTTGGGGAATGCAGCCAATGTTAGTATCACCAGGGCAGATGCAACGACAAATAACAAAGTTTTATGTCCATGGCAAATTCAAATTTTCCCTCTGACAGCAATGGGCAAAGATTTCACCCACAAAAGTTGTTATCCTACACACTGCCCATATCCTTTGTACCACAATTTACAGACTTCATATACACATAGAGGAAAATCTCCACAATTTCTGGCCCATGTGAATGATTTTCTCATAGTTTGAAGTAGTTTATGCAACACTGCACACCTGATGCTTTTGTGGCAGTGATTGTTTTGTTATGTATTTCAGTATTAGCATTTCATCAGCATTGCAGATAACATAATACTGTTTTCCATATTTTTTTTATGCTTATGTGTTCACAGTAATACATAAAGGATGAGAATGAAAATGTGTTCATGCTTACTCATTTATGAAATACATGAAAATAAAATACATATGCATGTATTTCAGTTGTGTCCCTTAGATTAGCAGGTATCCCAATATTTAAGAATTGATGACCATCTCCTGTTTTAACCTATTTCTCTGCCCTTTAAATTTTAGTCATAAGGGAATAAGTCACACAGCATTAATAATCTAACTTTGATCAGCCTTTGGAGTCCCATGAGGAAGTCATGAAGCTTCTGCTCAGTTTACAGTTGAGCCCTAATAAGACAAAATGCCTAATGATTTCAGTAATGATTTTATAAGGACTCCAGGATTTGTCCTACTATTCCTAAACAATGCAAAAGAGGGATCATAGAGTACTTCCAATTTGCCCTCAATCTAAAAAGGTATTTAGTGCATTAGGGTAGATCTCCTAAGAAATGCTTTCTTAAAAGCAGAGTCCACAGTGCAGATTTCCAAGGTATGTAATTCCTTTGCACAAACATCAATTTATCTCAGCATGCTGTAAAAAACATAATAGCAAACAAAACTACAAATCCAGAGACCAGTTTCTGCCTGATATTCAATCTGAGACCTGCAGACACTGACATTCTGTGCAATTCTTAGTCTGCTTCTAAAAACTAATTTAGCTTAGATTCAGTGTAAATATTTGGAATTACATGCAACTATACGGCTAGTCCGCTCAAACTGCTTTTTTATCATATTTGGATATGCTTTCATTTTAACTTGCCCAACTCTGTAGACTTACCACTGCTTCATCTTGCCTTCCTTAGAAGAGAGAAAAATGTTTTAAGCAAAGTAAAGGGAGAAACTTTGTATAGAATTTCACCAAGGTTCTCGAGGAACTGAATCTGCCTGAAGACATTTTCTACACGAATCAGTCAGAATCTGATGGTCTTTTTGAAGAAGAGTTACCACAGAATTCCCTGAAGACCTTTCTAGTTGCAAAATACATGACACTCCTCCTACTCCTGAACTCCTACAGAGGGCAAAATAAGGCACATTATAACACCAAGTAAGGTTCTGACCCTAAGAGAGACTGTAAACTTAAGTAGGATCTTTGCGTTTAGAATTGGAGCCATGTAGGAGAAACCACTTTCTGCAGATAGAGATAGGACAAAATAACTGCTGCATTTTTTAAAACAAGGAAAACCTTAAGCATTTTTAAACAGTTATTCCTATATTAGCAGCTTAAAATTAGCAAGTTTATAGAAAAGACCCATTGCATGAGTGAAATTAGAAAACTATGCAGAATTTAAAAAGATGAGAAACTGTAATTTTTATTTTAACAGCACATTCTCTTTATCTAGAATCAGAACTCTACAACAACTTTATCTCAGGATGCTGTGTTCAAAGCTATCCTGAGGAAGCACATCAGAAAATTGGTTCTGTATAAGACATTACTAATTCTTGAGCAATATTTTACTTTTTAGAAATGGCTAAGTCCACAAACCAAAAGAATTTGAGTCAGAATGAGTGGGACTCAGAATAAGTCAGATCGGCTTTATGACTATTTATTTGGTCCTCCCTGATGACCATACTGGAAATCTCTACAGATTTTTCACTATTGAATTTACAGACAAGCAGGATGCCCCTGGCTTGTACCAGGCAGGAATGCTTGGTCTTCTGGAGCCTGGGAGACTTTCATAACTTTGGGTAATATGTTCTAGATAGTGGCCTCTGTGCAAATACTGGTCAAAGGCACATATCAGATATATTTTTGTTTTGATTGCCTACAATGAGGTAAACCGATGGACTATACAGAGTATTGCTTATCTATGAAAAGGAACAATAAGAATCAAACAGCACAGTAACTGCAGTCTGGGAAATACTATACACTGACTAATCACTGGTGACTATATTGACATGGTAAATCTAGCAAAATACATATCCATACACATTAGATGTACTTTCCTACTGTAATTGACTAAATAGACCTTAAAAGTCAAGTTCACCTGGACTACTAGTGCATTGTCAAGTCTATTACTAGCTTCAGTGGGGAGACAGCAGACGTGACTTGGCAGAAGAATTACTTCCTATAAACTCGAATAGCAACTATATCACACTGTGAGTATGTACTGCACTAAAATACCCTATTAGATGGATCCCCAACAGAAAGCACAAGACCTTCCTGGTGTTCTCAACAGTTGCCATCTTCTCTGGTAAGCAGAGAACTGAGTGCCAGGTTCACAAGCTGCAGGTTTTTTTCCCTATAGCCTCATGACATGGATACCATTCAAGCAAGCTCCCTTCAGTTTGCCATAGCACTCAAGGAAAACCAGCTTATAGCATGGGTCACCCATGGAATAGTATTCAGCTGCCTTATTTTACTCACTCTGTTTCAACTATGCATTTTTAACAGTTTCTTGATCTGTGAAGCGGAGATGTCCCTATATGCATCTCAAGTTTTTCAATGGATTTTGATGTGCTTGCTGAAAAACCTTATAAAACAGAGCACAAATGCCAAGTCACTACAACAATGGCTGTTGTAGCATTGCAGTAAAATTTATTGCTCACCATCTGTAATGTGAATGTGTGCCTTCACACAGTCTCTGAGGAACCAGGCAGTTCTTATACAATTACAGTGCCATCTTATACACCTCAGAGTCAACCCTCCTTGTAGATCAGCAACCCTTACTATAAAATGCCAGTAACCTAATACCAGTACATTAAGCAGTTTGTGAATCTCCTCTCACTCTTTAAAAACATCTTCCAAAAGGAAAAGGGTCATAAAACATACCCTAAAACTTGACCAGTTCAAGCCAGGGCTGGATGTCATTCCAGAGCCCAAGAGCCATCACAGAGAAAGCTATTGTAGCCATCTCTGGACTGAAAGGAAGACAACTGATTTTTCTTCCCTCTCTAGATAAAACACTTCTGTGTGCACCACAGAAGCTTTACAATTTTATTATAAAACCTCATTACTTCTTTTTATTGCAGACTTAGTGGAGCCTTCTTGTAGAAATTAATCATATGATTAACACTCAGGTGGTCTTTTGATACTGTATAGACCATATATTGTTAAATGTCCTTCTTGACCCTTATTTGCAACTTGGGTATTCTCTTAGGACATAAAATAAGACACAAATCAATGCAATAAGGTATTTCACACAAGGCTTCCTGCCCTACCCAAAACTCACATTATTTCAAATCTTATTATTCAAGGAAGGTATGGGATCAAATTCACAACTGTCAGAAGCCATTAAAGTCAGTGGAGTCCTACCTGCTTATTCTAGCAGGGAATCTGGCCAACACCATACATTTTCTCTTGATTACCTTAAGTCAACACCTTACACAAGGGAAGTTTTGCAATACAATGGGGATACAGAAAAGAATCTCCAAATTAAAGAATCTCCAAATTAAAGACACTATCCAAGACAAGATACACAACCTTTCAAGACAATGGTCCTTCCCAGAAGGCTGCAGATATATGTTATCAAGAGCAGAGATATTCAGAACAGACAAAACAGGGGAAAAAACCTCAAAACATAAGCTCCATTACCCCAAAGACTTGAGGAGACATTTAATGGAGATGGAACTGCTATATCTATATGTGAGTCCACAGCTGCACAAACAGCTCCTTTCATTTGGTTTGCCCTTTAAGTAGTGGAGCTGCAGTTGCCATTTTTGCAGGAAAACCAATCTGCAAATTTAAAACAGAAAAACAAAAGCTTCCATCTGCTTGAGGTTTTTAGAATGCACCCACCCCATGTTTCTATCTATTTCTTGAAGGAGTTGCACAGAATGAGCAGGTTCCACCCCACATTATAGCCGCTGTCCCAGGGACTCTCTGTCTCTCTCAGTACTCATAATTATCACAAGAGCTGAAGCATGTGTCAGCCCATTAAGTGAAGCAGATGCCAGTCAAGATGCTACAACACCAGAGAGCTTTTTTCACAGCTTGAAGTCACAGCACATAAACTGTGCTGTGGAGGCTCTGGAGGGTCTTCAGAAAACAGACTGCCGTTATGTATTCACATGACATCCTGGGTTCTGGGCAGTGGTGTTGCAAGCCCGGCCACTGTAGCACCTCGAGCCCAAAGTAGGCAGCTCTCATGTGAGCACCTAGGGCATGTGGAAGCTGAAATTCCCTTTAACTTGGAGTAATGTTCTCACCCAAGGTGAAAGCAGCTCCACTAACCACCACAGCCTCTGAGGTTACTTTTTGCCATTTCAGAGGCTGTTTGAGAATCTACTCATTTTAACCTGCAGCTTTAATGGCTGAAGCAGCCCTCTAAAGGCAAGAAATGAGAGTTCTGAGAGCTACTGAATATTTTTCAGACCTTGCCAGTGGGTCAGCACGATGACTTTTAGGTTTTTAGTGCTTTTAGTAGCTTAGTTTTTGGTTTTAGACACTTTAAAATAGAAACATTCACTGAAAGACATATATAGGTTGTAATTTTAACTTTATGCCACTATCTAAAGCATTTTAAACAAATATTTATATGCAGCATATTCAATTGAGGATTTATACTGATGTATTTCAAACACCTTGACATGCTTGTGGGGTGGGCTGATGCCAACCTCATGAAGTTTAACCATGCCAAGTGCAAGGTCCTACACCTGGGTCGGAGCAATCCCAGGCACAGCTACAGGTTGGGCAAAGAGGAGATTGAGAACAGCCCTGCAAAGAAGGACTTGGGGGTGGTGGTCGATGAGAAAATGAACATGAGCCAACTGCAGTGTGCACTTGCAGCCCAGAAAGCAACCATATCCTGGGCTGCATCCAAAGGAGCGTGACCAGCAGGTCAAAGGAGGTGATCCTGCCCCTCTTCTCTGCTCACGTGAGACCTCACCTGGAGTATTGTGTGCAGTTCTGGTGTCCTCAACATAAAAAGGACATGGAGCTGTTGGAAAAAGTCCAGAGGAGGGCCACGAAGATAATCAGGGGACTGGAGCATCTCCCATACAAAGACAGGCTGAGAAAGTTGGGGCTGTTCAGCCTGGGGAAGAGAAGGCTGCATAGAGACCTGATAGCAGCCTTCCATTATCTGAAGGGGGCCTATAGGGATGCTGGGGAGGGCCTCATCATTAGGGACTGTAGTGACAGGACAAGGGGTAATGGGTTCAAACTTAAACAGGGGAGGTTTAGATTGGCTATAAAGAAGAAGTTCTTTCCTGTTAGGTTGGTGAGGCACTGGAATGAGTTGCCCAGGGAGGTAATGAGTGCACCATACCTGGCAGTATTGGATGAATCCTTGGGTGGCATGGGTTAGTGTGAGGTGTCCCTGCTTATGGCAGGGGGGTTGGAACTAGATAATCTTAAGGTCCTTTCCAACTCTAACTATTCTATGATTCTATGATTGTTAAACTTATATCAGTTAATGTAATTGTAGAGTAGCCACACTAATCAAAGATATGCAAGTGCCTAGGAGGGCAGACAGTTGCTTAACCGTTTGCATCCACATACTGTGGATTTTCCTGACATCATCTAAAAATGCTTATGGTCTTTTGTAAACTTGCCCTGGAGAGCAGAGCTCATCACTGACTGTGCTTGAGAAAAGTCTTTATAAAAAGTCCTTAATCTTTTAAGTCAGCTATCTTTGCTGCTCATGTAATGTTGTAATAGAGTCTGTTATGTGCAAAGACATTTAGGAGTTTCAAAGCAGTGTATGGAAAAGTCAGCAACAATAATTCTTTATTTTACAACCAGGTAGAATACAAACTGCTGAATTAAAATCCTGCCTGCTGATCTGCTCCCACCTGTACATGTTCATAGGACTGCAGGATTTGTCAGGGCAGAAATGTGGATTTCATAGTGGGTGGGAGACTGCAGTGAGAGCTGAGACACCCCCAGAGGGGTTCAGCAGCTGGCAGGAGCAGCAACAATGTTCAGCACGTAGATAATGGGAATAAAAAAAGAAATCAGTCTCAGGAGTGGGATTCTCTTCTAACCATAAGTATAAATCAGGAATAACACTTCTGAAATCGAGAGGCTGATCACAGGGAGAGAAAAATCAGACTTTGATGTATCTAAATATAAACCCAACATGTACTACGTTTACAAAAACCTTGCTACCATTACTCCTTCCCTGCTGGAGATTGTATCCAAATCTGCTGCTCACCCTTATATGTATTATACAGAGATGTGAAAGCTGATGTGAGTGAATATGCAGAGTTCTGACAACCTTCTCTAGTTTATTTCAGTGCCACTGCAAGACAGTCCAATATTATCCACTTCAGAACAAACTTGTCTTTTCAGCTATTTCTACAGAGAATGAAGTGTGTGACCTCTACTGCAGTTCTACTTGAATCCACCTACCATTTTATTGACCTGCTGGGAAAAAGCGTTCCCTGTTTTCTATCTCATAGATTGGGGTTCTTCATGACCCCAGAGCAGAGACAGTTCTGAAGATTTTTAAAAAGCTGTAGCTGCTTTCCCTTTGTGTAAATGTGTGATGCAAAACACACAAAAATCTCCTCAACAACAAAACCACCAAAAAACCAAACCAAAAAAAAGAGACAAACAGGAATTGTGTCTTGCAGAGAACAGTGACTTGGTCAACAAATCTTGAGTTCAACAATGATTAAATGCTTACTGTACACTGAAAGAATACATAGAAGGAATCCAGCACTGATTGGAAAGGCCAGCATAGGAGCTAAGCAGTGCAAGATTTGCTAATCCTTTGTTCCAGAGCAGCTGAGCCTGGCTTGTACCTGGCACAAGGTACCATGTGAAGAGCATCCCCACTCTGTATTTGGCTGGTTTGTCCACCATCTCCATTATAAATATAGTATAAGGAATATCAGTTGAATATAGAAGATATAACAGCAGTTTAATATAGGCCAGTTCACTGGCAAAAGCTGACATGGTGTTGCACTTTGTTAGCCACATAGACCTTCTTTCAACTTGCTTTTTGTGCTCCTGCTAGCTGAAACACATCCAAGATGCTTATTCGCTGTTACAAATTCTGAACTACATACATGTAGCATACATACATACATAATGAAGACAGCTTCATAAACTGAAACCATATCTCAGCTCCTGAAGTGATTTTAAGTTACGAATCACATTTATTCTCTCAATGTTTTCCAAGTTTGGTGACGTATGTTAAGTTTCTTGCCTATAAACCAGTTGGTCCTCACCTGTTTTTTTTTGATAGATGGATAGGAACACACAATAGAAGAAGCAGAATACAGTTCTCTTATGTTACCAGCATTAAGCCTATACCTGTGCTTTACCAGTCACGAAATCCCTAGCCCAAAATGATACACATCAGCATTTTTCATAAGATGATGGGAAAGGGAGACAGGGTATTAGTCCAAGTAAGCTATACCATCTGTCACAATTTTTTGTGTGATTGTGCTCACACAATTTCATTTTTCTATCCACTTTTCCAGCCAGTGAATAAGGAAAATAACACATCAATACTTCACAGAGCTGGATATTTGTTTGTAGAATATTCAGATAATATTGGAATGGGAACATTTTAATTTCTAACATTAATGAATATTAAAACAACCTAGATATTCAGATTATCTATGTGGAGTTTGTTCCTCAGATGAATGCAAATATCCTTTTAAAGTCCTGAAATTCCAGGTTCTCATGTGGCATGAAAATGCTGCTCATCTCTAAAGCAGTGATCTTGCTTTAAGCAACAGACCTTAAGTTTTCATTAAAGACTCTGCACTCCTTTTGTTTGATCTCCCACTATTTTCATTACCAGTGCCTATATTTGTGTTTTTTTCTAGCAACACTTCTCATGTCTGACAGAGAGTAGGCAGCATAAGGATGGGTGAGGAATTGTGCCTCCACTCAGCAGGGGAAACCCAAGCTACTTTCTTACTAGAAACCTCAGTTCTGGGCTATGACCCTGTTGCTGCCTTTGCTATTTTGTAGTTGAAAGAAAGATACAATTTGGAACTTAGAAATCAATGGTAATTGGTCTTTGTACAAATTCACTTTAAGTGAAAGACTCAATTTCATGTGATATCATACTGATTGGAAATCAATTTTTACCAACAAAAAATGTTTTTAGGCATCTCACAAACTCATTCTTCAAGACCTGGATCACAACCGTGTTATGGGACAGGAGCCTTTGTTTCCATGTACATAAAGATTCAGACCCTAAAACTTCAGAAAAATCAAAAGTGAAATGATGTAAATGTCCAATCAGTTGAAGATCATTCAGCATCTGTCCTGTTGTAGATTTGTGAAAACAGAACAAAAAGTACCACAAATGGAATAGTTTTAAAATCTTTCCCACTACAGATAATGTACAGCTGCAACATAAGAAATACACAGTGGAATCTCACTCTGAGAGGAGCAATGGCAACATCACACACATCTTTCAAGATATGATATGTATAGCTGGGTAGTACACACACCTATCCTCTCCTGCAGCACCAGCCTTTACAATCGTACAAGATATTAGGGGGCTGAACATAGAAGCCCATCAGTTCAGACTCGGCTCTCCTTTCTCTTTAGCTGGAGTACCAGCAGTAACCAAATGAATTGCTTTGAACTCCTAGATTCTTAACATTATGCTTCTTCACAGCAACAGTCAAGTAATACCATATTTTCTAACCATATCTATTTGGGAAAGGTAATTCCCAAAACAATTTTCCATGTTCTCTGACCTTCTCTAACACTAGGGTGTTTTTTTTCCACCTTCTCTGAAGTATAAAAGAAAAACCCCACTTCTTCCTTCCTTACTTACAAGGCACTTCATATTTTCCCTACATCTGCTGACTCTCACTGTCAGAGGTCAGTTCCTGCCTCTCTTCATCTCATCCCATCACCTTCTTTTTTTTTTTTTTTTTTTTTTTTT
>NDXB01002623.1:34524-71709 GCA_002631895.1 Agapornis roseicollis
TTTTTTTTTTTTTTTTTTGTGCAAAGAGCACTTACATCCTCTCCTGCATTCCCCTTTCCATTCTGCTGGGCTTTCCAGGAGCCCCTGAAAAGCTACAGAAGGATTTCACCACCCTCACCTAAATGTCAGTTTGAAAGTCCCATTCCCTATGATGCCAGCCAAGCCATTGTGTCCGTCTGTCCGTCCCCCCTGCCCAAACAAATAAATAAAATGGGTTCAGGCATGTGCTGAGCTATTGCCTGGTGTTGTGGCCCCAGGTATGTGGCTGCCCCTCATCCTCCTGCCTGCTCCCTGGGAACAGCACCAAGCACAAGGGCTTGGGTTAGCAGTCATCTGCCTTATGGTAATACAGTTAATAGTGGTCTAAATTAGCTTCGGACATGCCATTGATCTGGTGATGCTATACGATCTGCTTGGAACTAGAACATATATCTACCTCCAGATGACTTCAGTATTTTTGCCTATACCAGTATTCCTCACTTCTTCAAATCTTTTTTTCTCTAACTTACAGAATACAGGTCAGGTCAATCTTTCTTTATAAGTCATACTTTCAAAACCCTAAATCATGCATTTGTTTGCCTTCCACTGCACTTTTACAAGCTCAGTCAGCAATGTCCTTCCTATAATACATTGCAGAATTGCAGATATTCCAAATGGAGTCTGACTAGTGATTTTCAAAGTGGCAGAGTAACTGTAGTATTAGTAACACACACTTGCTTGCATTTGTGCTTCTGCCAACATTTTCTGTTCAAGACCATAATTGAATCTCTGTTTTTACAGTGCAAGACAGGAACTGGTGCATCTCTGAATGCACAAGCAAATGGCCTAAGCCATTTGATTCCTTCCCAAACACATTTATCCAAAGGTGGCAAAACCCCTTTCAGATTAATTCATATGTCTAATCCCCTACAAGCAAGTTTAACACACTGAATATATCCACAGCAGTGATTTTAGGTGTTGTAAGGAGCATCAATATTAAATTGGTAACAGTTAATCAAATGAAACCAGAGCCAAAACCTCAGAGTGACTCCAAGGGCTTCCACCCTCTTTGATTTCCTATTCTTTGGATGAGACACACACTACAACCTCTTCAGTAAAAATCCCTTGGAGAACTTTGCAACAACCCTTCACTACAATATTCTGGCTCAAATCCATGCCATACAATTATATTTCACTATCAATATCTTCTCCTTCAGACTCTTCCCCTACCATCCTGAAATATAGTCTAATATACAGTGCCTAGGCACTGCTGCATTATACCTTGGGGAGAGCATCATTTTAACACTGTGGATACTGATTCTAATATAAACTTTGTTTAAATTGATGCTTTAAAACAAAAGATAACACATGGAATCACTGCTAATGGTCACCGCCTCTCCCCCAGGATTACATCTATTGATGTTGATGGGTTAGAGATTGCTTACTCTCCACAACTCCCAAACTTGATACAACTAGAAGTTTTTTCACAGCCTGTGTATGTTTACCTGTTGACATGGCATAATGCCTGGCTACTCACAAGTTGGTCAGACACTTCCCCTAAGACGTAAGTTTCCAGGGAATATGAAAGCTCAGACAGGAGGCCTGGATAACATTTAAGTGCCATCACTTTTACAGGAAATCCTTTCCACTGTGACAGCTCTGCCACACTGGTGTCACATCCCTCGTTACACTTCATCACGCCTGTTCACATTTTGGTTCATTGATGAATCAATTCAAGCATTTTCTTGGCATTTCCTCTGTCCCTTCTGTATCAATATGGGACAGTTGGCTCACAACATGACAAACTTTCACATCTAGATTTTCAAACTTTTCCTGGAAGCTAATGGGAATACATGTTCCACATGTAAATCAACCGGTATAGTAGGATGATACTGAAGTATTTCTCTGGCTCTATTTTGTTTTCTTGCAGTATTTACAAAATGGTGCTCTGATCTCCTGGAACTGTAAGACTGAAAAGGAGTATCTGGTTTATTTTTTTAATCAGTACAGGACTTGCAACACTACTATCAATGTTATTTTGTTTGGATTGTGTGCTGAAACTACTATATTCTTGGGGTCTGGCCAAAATTTGGGTATCTTAATGAATACACATCACACTCTGAACCTAAGTTGGCCTCCTAACAGGAGCAACTTGAATTTCAGGAGTGATAGATGCTTGTGAACCCCATTGCTATTAGAGAGCATTACAGGTGCTTGACAGCCTGGAAACTAAACCTTCTTCTACCTAGAAGCATGATGTTTAGGTATCTGTGTT
The DNA here is from genome assembly GCA_002631895.1 of Agapornis roseicollis. Taxonomy (NCBI): domain Eukaryota; kingdom Metazoa; phylum Chordata; class Aves; order Psittaciformes; family Psittacidae; genus Agapornis; species Agapornis roseicollis. The sequence goes on from NDXB01002623.1 coordinate 36,779, forward strand.
TAATAATGTTTATATCATTGATATTGCCATGTATATACTAGTATAATCCATGAGCAACCTTTTTAAGATCAAGTCTACAAAAAGCCTGATTTTCAGAAGTACCAGAACATATCGGCATATCTCTTTGAAAACCAGCCTAGAAAAAAAATAAATCACATTCCAAAGGTTGTCAAAGCTGCTTAAAGTAACCCCAGAGAACTCACCTTCTACTTGAAAGTTTGCCCACTTCTCAAATTGTGATATGGAACTTCTCCCAAGAGAATGAAATGGTTTCAGACCTGGTGTTCCAGCCCTGGCCTCACACACTGTCATTGCAGAACTAACTCCAGAATTGGTACGAAGTGGAAGAGGAATCTGCTCTTACAGGTTATACCTACATAAATACATCCACTATGCATGTGTCTTTACACACCTGTACACATATACACACACATCAGAAAAATATAGTGTAAAAAGAGATATTTTGCATAACTGCTATTGAAGAAAATGAGCTACCTTTACTATCCACCAGCAATTTTTCTAGATAGCTTTTGCATGATGCTTCCAACCTGCAACGTGGATTTTGAGATAGAGATTTTATTCTAAGCATGATTAAAACCATGTTACCCATTAAAACCTTTCTTAACCTGTTGCAGCTGTAAAGAAACATTCTGAGCCTTTCCCACAACACTTTATCAAGAAGGTAAGGTAAATTAAATTTGTGTTAAAGCTCCTGTAACCTTTAATTCACTGAATTAGGGATTTCCCAATTAGAGCAGAAAGCAGTTCCAGGAAAAGTGACATGTGAGTATTTACTTTCTGTTTAAAGACTTTTTTTGATTAAAAGATATTGGAACAGATAACAAAATTAGTTTTTGCTGTGATGGTGAGGTTAAGGTTTCTGCTGTTGCTAGGATATACTGTCCTATCACAGCCAATCTTGATGGTGAAAATTGGTGCCTTAATTTCCCAATGGTCCATGCTACTTCTGACTTAGGCCTCATTCTGGTTAATCATGCTGTCATTCTCACTACAGAGCGCCTTTTGACATCTTCATCTGCAAAAAGATTCTACAGTCAAGCCTGACTATGGTAAGTCAATTCAGAGTTTCACTGGTGGCCAAGACTAAACTCATGGACGAGTTTCTTTGTAAAAAGAAGAGCTTCACTAAAGGATGAGGAGTACAGTAAATGAAGAGTCATTTTGCTTGGCAGAGGCAAGTGTGGACCATGTCGAGCAAAATGTAATTGGAGCAGTGATTGCATTTGGCTCCTGGTACTGCAATGTCGGGAGCCATTTACACCTTTACCAGAAGAGTCAGAACAGTCTTCTGTTGTCTGTGCTGGTTTAAATAACAAAGCAGAAAAGAGCTGCTTCTGATTTACGCTTCACAACTGAAATGCACATTACACTTGGTATTGTCTTGTCTCAGATGAGAGAGTTTAGACAGCTTTTTTCCCTAAAAACTAGGCTCTCAGATTTTGCTGTGATTCCTATTACATTGCTCATAATGTGTAATAGATTGTTCATAATGTGTGATGCATTGGAATGATGGGTGATATGTATTTATTCCCTCACAAGGTTGAAATTCATGCCTTCAGCTACCTACACATTTGGCCCCTGTAAGGAAATTTCATAGTATAGTGAGATATAATATATACCCAATAGAGCATCCCCTTTGAAGACATGTCTGATGTCAAATGTTGCTTAAAAATCCTTTCTGAGGATGAGTGACAGGTGTCTGACTACAGGCTTTGCCTGAAGAGCAACATAAAAAACCTGTGAGATCCACACAAGGTGACTTCTAGCAGGCTGAAAAGGGGGCATCTATCTGTAAAATAAAAAAAAACCCTGTATGCTACACAAGGTAAGAAATTAATTCAATTAGAAAATTAAAAGAGAGACTGTACTTTATACACCATTGTATCCAAACTATGTGCTTTTTTCCAAACATGTTATTGCTTCCACTGCCATAGAAGTTTAATGAGTCCGCAAACTACATTAGGTCTCAATTTTCACCAGAGAATATGTGCAGAGAATGTGTCATCAAAGTTATACCATAGAGAAATGCAACAAAACGCTGTGCTATAGGTGGAAATGCACAGGAAGCATTTTAGTATTCTGAATAATTTATTGATGCTTTTGAAAAGCAGATGTGCTCTCATTAACACTGCCTCGCTGATAACTTCTGCTCTTACTACACCAAGATCTTTTCTGGTGCCAGGCATCTATTTTTCCCCACAGGCCACTTACTACAGCAAAGTACAAAGAAGCAGTAGAGACAGCCTTGCAGAAGAGTTCTCAATTACTATTATTTTATTAGAGAAGAGCAGAAAGATCATGTGATGCTCTTAGCACCTTCCTTGATACCCAACAGGTATCTCAGCTATGAAGGTATCATTTAAACTAATGGAAAAAAAAAAAAAAAATCCTTATTTCTAGCAAACCCTATGAGCTTGACTCTGCTGTTCTTGCTTACAGTGGCAAATGGTTTCTCTGAGGACATCTAAATTTTAAATGATATTTATTTCAGAGTAAGCAATATTCAACATAACCTAGTATAAGAACTTGCAGTTTCTAGAAGACAGGATGGCCCAATGTGAATCTGGCTAATGTAGCAGCTGGAGTGCTCTCGTGAGACCTCACCTGGAGTATTGTGTGCAATTCTGGTGTCCTCAGCATAAAAAGGACATGGAGCTATTGGAAAAAGTCCAGAGGAGGGCCACGAAGATAATCAGGGGACTGGAGCATCTCCCATACAAAGACAGGCTGAGAAAGTTGGGGCTGTTCAGCCTGGGGAAGAGAAGGCTGCATGGAGATCTCATAGCAGCCTTCCATTATCTGAAAGGGGTCTATAGGGATGCTGGGGAGGGACTCTTCTTTAGGGACTGTAGTGACAGGACAAGGGGTAACGGGTTCAAATTTAAACAGGGGAGGTTTAGATTGGCTATAAGGAAGAAATTCTTTACTGTTAGGGTGGTGAGGCACTGGAATGGGTTGCCCAGGGAGGTTGTGAGTTCTCCATCCCTGGCAGTGTTCAAGGCAGATGGATAAAGCCTTGGGTGACATGGTTTAGTGTGCGGTGTCCCTGCTTATGGCTGGGGGGTTGGAACCAGATGATCTTAAGGTCCTTTCCAACCCTAACTATTCTATGATTCTACATGTAATAGAAGGGCACTAGAACAGGGAAGCAAGCAAGGAGTCATTAGATGTGGTTCAAGAATTAACTAAAGTTGTTTGGAATATATAACCCAAACCCAGAATGAAACCCAAACCTCAATATAAAAATTCTGCTTTGCAAATACACAAAATAGCAAATAAAACACTTTTAATAAAGCATAGAGATCTGTTTGGTCAAAGATTTCCAGAAACAGTTTCCAGTTAAAAATCATTACAATTCCCCTACAATTTCATATAATCTTACTTGTAAAGACACCACTTCCCTGTACAGCGAGGCTAAAACCAGTATTATTCTTTATATAAAATAATTACACACACCATATATGCCACAGTGACATACATGTACTAAACTCCAAAAACAAGTGATAAATTGCATTCCTTCAAAACCTCTGACTGCCTCACCTGCACTCTGCTCACTAATCCATCTTTGCCATGACTACTTCTAACCTTCCAAACCCATCCACTGCCTGCAGACAACCATCATTTTTTTTCAGATAATAACCTGCTAAAAAAAAAATATGTTTTCTTCCTACCTACAAATGAGAAATTTGCCCCAAAAATGTATTGGTCTGCGGTTCAGGGCAATCTTAGAACACTGATACCTTTAAAGTTCAGTATCTCATAACACTTGAAGGTTAGAAATGAGTACTTTATGTAAGTGGGTAAGAAAAACTCACCCCCCTAATTGTTCTATATAGGCTTTGTCAGATGTAAAAGTTTAATTTAGTCCTGGTAGATGACAAGATGTCAAATTTCCGAACTGCAGTGTTGTGAGGCACAGAAAGGCTCTCAGCTCACACTTCAATGTTTATAATCCAGGTTCTTTGCCCTGAAATGCCTGCAAAACTAACTTCACAGCACTGAGGAAGGTTGTTACAAAGGAAGGAGAAGGGTGTACACTTATATGGTCCTTAAAAATTGCAAAATATATCTACTCTTTACCAGTCTGAGTTTATTCACATTAAATCAGCCACAATTACAGATGGAGTCCACACAGCCTGACCCATCTTTGGATTTTATTTTTCAGTTCCCTGGCATAAACAAAATGCTAGCAGACACTGCCAACATTTCCAGCATCTTGGTGCATGCACAGAGAGCTACTAGAATCAACATCTGTGCTCTACCTCAGCAGAAGGCAGGCTCTTCTAATCGTGAATTTGGGCTAAGCAGCACATCCCTCCATCGTGCAGACAGGTAACATTCAACCAAACTAGCAATGAGACTACCAGCTCCCTTCCATCTCTGTGCAGTAATGTGCTGTGATGGAAAGACGTAAGAAACTGTAGAACAACCAACTGCTTGTATGCATCCCAAAGCTCTTTGCTCGTGCTCCAAGGAAAGCTTTGTCTGTCTGAACTACAACTGGCAAATTAGTACGATCCTGCATATTGTGAGTCCCAGGGAAGAAGCAGACCTCCCCGTGCAGTGCATACCAGTAGGCTGCTCGTCCTCCTTCCTTATTGCCCTATTGATTGCCCTCTTTCATTTACAAAGAGTGCAGCACTTGTGAAGGACGAACGCCCACGAGCCTGCCCTGACCCCTCCCCTCTCCCTAACGAGGCCGGGAGGAGGAGCGAAGCCGGGTTCGGGCCAGAGCGGCCGGGTGTGGGGTTGGGGGTGTTCAGCCGCGCTGCTCCGGACGGCACCGCTCGATTCGCAGGATCGGGGTACCCGCACAGCCCCTCACCGCCTTCTCGGGGGCTGTGCAGCTAGCATAGCCTGCCCTGTCGGCAGCGGGAATTCACTGTTACCATTAGTTTTCATCCTAATATATAACCAGAGACACCGTTGTAAGCAAACACGCTTAAACAGATTAAAATGATCTAGGTACTTCTGCGAGTTTGCTAGCGAGCTAAATTACCGCCCCTGAATAGTGTCATACTGAACCGGCAACTGCAAAATGTGGGGATTAGCTGAGAGTTTGCATAAGGCCCTGACGTATGTCTCCCCCTTTATGTTTTGGTTTGCAAAAATAGAAGAAAATTAGTTATTCTTCCTTCATCTTGGTAATAATTCATAAAGGCTATGCTGACACTTCAAAATAACTAGGTACCCATTATTAACGTATTTGCATTTTAACAAAAGTAATCAGAGTTCCCTAATGTGTCATTAGTGGGATGTTGACAGGTTTCTAAAAAGAATTTTAGAAGACTGAAGATAAGGAATGGGATTACTACACTAATGCTGAAGACTGGGGAGAAAAATACTTTTTCCCATTAAAAAAGTTTCACCATGACCCAAGTACTTCAGTTAACTTCTATGCAGATTCATCCTTCAAAATAAATACAATTAGTATCATCTATAATAAATCAGTGTTATAATAACTTGTGATGTATGGACAGTCAATTTCCTAGTTTGCAGTGGATTTCAAGGGTTGCATCCAGCTAACTCTGTATTTCTGACCAGAGCTGGTGAGATGTACACAATAAATTTTCTGTGCACTCATAGGTTTTTAATCCTTGGATTACCCCATAACAGTTGGTTTTGGGGTGGTTTTTTTTTTAGCCATTTGCAAGCCACGTATTCTGAAAAGATTTGAAATCCTGATGACACTCTAACTCAGTTGATTCAGACAAGCATAGAAAAGTCATGCTTGTTAGGTACCATCACAGATACTGTCCTCAGCTTGCTTTGTTTCAACATCCCATATGACAAGATTGCAGTATTGCTTCTGGATTTATATGTATAGAATCTTTACCCCAAGAAGTTTCCAGAAAGCTCAGTGTGGCTGCTTCCCAGGTTCCCCCACACAACCACACTGCCAGGGGCAATACCTCGTTGCCATTTGAACTTCTGGACTTATAGCCTGACACTTTCCAGTTTCCAGGTGGACCAAAGTCCTTCATGGTATATAGAAATTATTAAACTGAATGTGAAAAATCAGAAAAGCAAACATGAGATCTGGAGCTTAAACTGTGTGTTTTGCATATATTTAGGCATTAACTCATTCACCACCAGGGACACCATCCCTTCTGGGATCTCCTTAGACCATTGGGACAACAGCAGAAAGGATGAAGCAATTAACACTATTCAAAGACTGAAATGTAGAAAATCCATTAAGTACCAGAATCAGGTTTTCTCATGGCACTGGTTTAGGTCATACATGGCCTGCAAGTTTGAACAGTCCCTATTCCTATAGAAACTAAGGGTGGGAGTTACATCCAGATAAATATCTACTGGAACAATTCTATACAGTTATTTGGTTTTGTACAGGGTTAAATAATGTAAATCTCAGGAGAATGTGAACATGTTGGTTGAGGGTGTCTTCCAAGAGATCTGTATGTGGAGCTGAATTCTATAGTCCTCAGCTCTGTGAAAGACAATTTCCTTTCAATTTGAGTGAGAATTACGTTTCCATAGGACATATGTTTTCATAATGCACTGCACAGTGACCTTATTTTGTTCATCTCATAAGGGTGAGCAGTTAGCAGAACTAGGATTCACACCTTGGCATCAAAGGAGCATAGGTACTTGAAACCTGATTCTTACACCTTTAAAGTATGTGCTCTGGAACGTGCTCCATATGTTTTCCCTCTTTCCTCTCACAAGTTATATTCTGTAATAAAAACTTTATATTCCTAGGCTTTCTGAATATCCTAAGTTTACAAGAAATCTCTGCTTTAGAAGAAAAAATAAAACCCCAAACCCTAATATGATGAGCTTTAGATGACATTGATTGATTGTTTTTTAACAGCATTTCCTGGACCTACATGTGATAGCAACACTATAGTCATAAGGGCAAAAATATGTTTAGGTTCTAAAAAATATTAGTAAGTTCTTGTTGACAGACCTTAAACCAAACAGAAGGGGTAAGAAATCAGTGACAAAAAAAAAACATTTATTTGTTAATTGTTTAAAAAAGAATTGCTTCTAATGACCTAAGTCTTATTGGTTTTCTAAAGGAAACAGAAAAATTCTTAGCTAACACTTTGCTTTATTAGAAGTGAAGAGGGTTGTAAATGCATTGTACTATTATCTGTGCCTTCCTCCATGTGTTGTGATTATGTGTTCAGTAAATAGCATCCAGACTAAAAAGACCTTGTTGTGAAATCAAGCAACATTAACTCATTAAGTCAATAATTCATGGATTCTTTTATCTAAAGTGGCAACATCACACCATCAATTCACAAAACAGCCACTTCTCCGAAGTGTATGTGATGATAATAATGGATTTTCTAACAATACACTCTCAGAGCAAGGTCACTGCGCACAGATGCGGTGGACGCCATGATCTGACCTAGGTCAGCAAAACAAGCTTTATTATTGAACCTAATTATGAACTATCAAGATAATGGCCTAGACTAAACTGTTTCCTAGGGGATTATTTAGAAACTAGTCAGCCATTTTAGGTTCAAATCTACTGTAGAGCACTCCCTTCAAGAGGGGAGCAATTGCTGCTAGTATGCACCATATATGGTAGGTACAGTACATGCACATGCATGTTTAGATATCCCTATAGTTGCCAAAGACAACTCACATGTGCCTAGCACATAGCAAAATCCAATTGAACTGCATTTTGGATGAGGACCATTTAGTCAAGTGAAAGCACAAAAAAGTAAGTGTACAAATCTTCATGGGCATCCCCCAAAGGGTAACAAACCAAACTTTGCAGTTGGCTTTGCTTAGGTCTAGAGATAAAAAAGTGTAATACAATAATCTTTTAATACAGCCTGATCATAACATAATGCTAATAAGTGAAAAGAAATGAACCAAAAGCTGTTTGGGATACCACTGGCTCCTTTCAGACCAACCATAGTAAAACTCATGATGTTCATAATATATTTTAAATTTATTCCTTAACTCCTGATGAGTTAAAATTAATGCACAGGATCAAAGCTGCCTACTGCCATTTGTGCTCAGCTGAGGGTATTTTTACTTTGCTCCTCCCCCTAGAAAGATAAAGCATTTCAGCTCACCTCTCCAGCCAGAAAAGTCATTAAAATGTTTCCTTCCCTTGTGTCTCTCACACTGTAATTCTCCCAGGTATATAGAACTGACTCATTATTATTTTATATTTCAGCTCATGTAATTATACCCAAGTTTCAGAAAGGAATAGTTCCTTGAGATCAGAGTTCTTGTTGTGTTAGAAGTGAAGCCAACATCTGAGTATTCCTGGCAGGGGAAGATTGATTCCCTGTATGATTCCCTCAATTATTTAAAATGATCTTGTTTTTATTTAAGGTTTTGATTCATATGATAATTAGAGACCTATTTTAGAGATGTCTGTTTTTCCAAGATCAGAATTCTGTTGCTGTGATAAACTTCTCACCTTTAATCCAGCTACCAGTCCCAGTGAACCAGTCAACCTGTATGAATTAACATGATGTGCTTGACCCTGTACCTTGCTTGTGGGTTTGTAATGAGATCCAACCCATGGGAAAACACATAGGGAGAAGGGAGGGGGCAGCCCAGCCTGAAACCTTTCCTTTAACCAGTTGGCCTGTGAACCCGTATGAACTGGATCTCCCACAGAAGTTATGATTTGAAAGTAACCCTTTCAAATCACATATGGAAAGGTTCATATCGCTCTAGTGCTAATACACTGGGGCAATTTGCAGAAAATTTTGTATTCCTTCACTCCATACTGGCAAAGACTGAAGGTTCACAAGCTGTAGGCCAAAAGAAGCCATAAGGGAAAAGCAGGTTTTCCACAAAAAAAGAAAAAAACAACCCCAAAAAACCACCAAGATAAAAAGACTTGGTCATACATTGATGGAAAGGGTCTTCAGGATAAATCTAAGAGGGAAGAAAGAGAAAAAAAGCCTGCTTTTGCAGGGCACTGCTGAAAAAGATCTCAGAGAAATAGAACTTTCTCCGTTTCATGCCCTGAATTAGCCAGGCTGCTTTTATTTTGTATTACATATTGTTTCATAGCAAGACTTCTGATTTTTTTGTATAATCATTTAATGAAGCTTGGGACAAATTTAGAGTTGTGTTAGCAGTCGCTGGTTCGGAAAACCTTGCCAATATCTGAGTGAAAAGATGTTTAAAAGTATCTTTGAAATATTTTGTGTAATATTTATGTACTGTTTCTATTACTGCCTTAAGGGGAAAGAACAGAAACTTTCCAACTAGGAGAGGTGCTGGTAGCAACATTGTCATAAAGTACAGCATTAAACAGAACTGCAACCAGGTATACTATGTACCAACAAAAGCACAGAAAAAATATGAAGTATGCATTCTGTCCACATCCTGGAAGACCCCAAATCATGATTCTAGAAGGAATTTAGGAGGAAAAACAAAAAAACAGTTAAAAAAAATACATAGAATTGGCAAAAAAGAAAAAGAAATTCCTAAGCTCCTGAAACCCCAAGGAAGTTTGAAACACAAGCAAATGAGAATAACTCAACAACTGAAAACACAAAAAGGACAGAGAACCTTAGTGAGGGAAAAAGCATTACAGTTGTATGGCAAAGAAAGCATCAATGAAACCAGCTCTTTTGAAAGGCTTTTTGAGAGAGCAATCTATGAAAAAATACTTAAGCATAAGAACTGATTGCTCCTCATCTGGAAATAAATGAAACTATGTCATTTTGCAACACAAAAGGTCTGGCTCTCAAATTAAGAATATGGCTCATCTAAAAGCACACTGTAGTGTTTTAATAGCTCAATAAGCAGAAAAGCCAGTCCTGTTTCTTGCTTTGTGATAGCAGTTCTGATACCTTCCAATGAGAGTTTGATCAACATTGATAAAATTGGGACTGAAATCTACCTTCAACCTACATGATTATTTTATTGCATGCTGTACATTTACAGTTCTCATGGATCTTTTGGAAGTAGGGAGCTAACAGATAATGTCCATGTAGATAACTAAAAATGATTTTAGTAATCTAGTGGTAGGCAAATGTAATTTGAGAATCAGGTTTCTTTACAATTCAACCTGCTGGAGCAATCCCGCTAACAGTCCTATCCCTCACTCTCCTGCTTCTGCTCCTTTACTCCTCACCTTGCCTTGGCAGCACCAGCTTCTGTCTGGCAATGCAACAAATGATGACTGGAAATAGACAGTAGAGAGCTGGGGAATGGTAGAGCAGGGAGCCAAAGGGTCAGTGCTTAATAAAGTCTGGGGGCACAAAAACTGCTTTGCTCCTCTAGGAAACAGAATACTTGGGTTCTGCACGCTTTCTCCTGCAAGGCATCTCGATACTTTAATTCTGGTTTTAAGACAAGGTGATGACACTCTCTTTTACACATCATCCTACTTCCTGCAGGTTGCACACTGCTTCCCTGCCACAAGCTGCAGGGAACGCAGTCTGTGATCAAAATATCACAGAAATTAGCAAGAGTCTTCTCATTCAATTAGACTTCGGTGCATGCTTATAGAGCAACTTGGGAACACTGGGTGTGGAAGGCACTTAAGTTACTACATTGCTAATTAACATCTCAGGAATCCTTCTACAGAAAGCTTTCAAAAGAGAGACAACTCCAAAAAAGCACTAGGTGCAGTACATCTCTAAGATATAAATGACAGAGGGAAAGACTGAGCAGTCTTGCATAATTTACAAGCATTTTAGTCCATCTGATTTTCTCTTTTTTGTGTGTGTGCATGCGCCAATCTGGTTTTACATACACACACCCCTTTGGTAAGCAGAATTAGCCTTTTCCATAACCTCATGATACATTTATGCTGAATCAGGCCAACACATTGCTTCACACGTAAGTGCAAGCAATAAAATCAATTGTCTGGAGCATTATCTGATGTAGTCAGCCAATGGAAAACACTTTACATTTTGTTTATGCCTGTTCCTGTTCACTGTTTTAAAATAAAGCATCTCAAAATGGTGTTAGCTGTTCACTATAACTCTACTGCACATCTAGACTCCAGATAAGGAAGGAAATGCAGAACAGACATGATTACAAAATTTTAAGAGGCAGAATACTTTAAGTAAATGTTATTTAATTGACTTTTAAGAAATATAAAGTCTCTCTCTCCCAGCTTATCTTGATTTCAATATTAAAAATAGAGGCAAGATGGAAAGGCATCAGCCTTCAATAACTTCTTGACAGACTGGATTATACTTTTAACATGTTCTTCCCACCTCCTATAGTCCTTATTGTTTCCCAGACCCCGGCTGAAATCAACTCTTTTTATCCGATTGTGACTGTAGATAAGTATCAGAGCAGTAGAGTTACTAACTACAATAAGAGGATACACAGCTTTTGTGCTAATAAGCGCTTCTTTTTAAATGCTAAGAGCAATTAGTCCTTTTGTGTCAACTATTGATTATGCAGACTGATAGACAAAAAAAAACACACACAGCCTCATTCTTCTTTCTCCTGGATTTCTAAAGAGCAAAACTGGCTTAAAGCAATTGCAAAGCAGAGTGGTACTCCATCTTTGGGAATCAAGAGCAGCTTAGCTGATTCAGAGAGGAACAGTAATGGGTTCGACTATGAGTGAGGAAAGCAATTTCTGATGTGTTTCTTTTTCAGTGCTGTTTCATGAAAATATCCACTTTTAATATTAGCTTTCTAGACCAAGTATGAAGATTATTCTTTTGTAAAGTTCAACTATGCATAATCTTAGCTGCTCCTAATTGGAAGTATTTTTAAAATCAACTTTTTGCACAGTTTTTCTAGATCGCTTTATAAATAAACACATTCTAAGTCTGTGCATTTAGAATCATCTTCTGACTTAATTAAACAGCTCCCCCAAGACAACATACTTAACTGCCATAATCCATGACCACGTGCTTATGGAGTACATTAAATGTCAAACTGCTTGGTTTGTTTATAAAGCATGTAGCTTCACTAAAATGAGTTTAGTGTCTTTATAAAAAAAAAATAAATAATAAATAACTGGTATATTGCAACAGCACAAACGTCTGGTATTTCCAAAATGTAAAAGTGCTCCTAGAATCAGAATATCAGGTTGGAAGGGACCTCAAGGATCACCTGGTCCAACTTTTTCTGGTTCCAATCATTTAAAGGATGGTCTAGACAGGGTGGCCCAGCACCCTTGTCCAGCTGAATTCTCTCACAAATCCCTCTCAGATGAGTTCTTAGTGACCTTAAGTTTGGTCTTTAAAAACTTAAAACCTTTGTCTTGGTGCTAACTTTCAGTGTGCTCAGCCAGATCCCAAACTCCACAATACTGTGATCATTATAGCCAAGGTTATCACTGAGCTATTACAGAGCAGGTGTTGTTGGTTTGTAAGTAGCAAGTCCAGCAGTGGTTGGCATATGTAAAATCTGTATGAAGAGCCAGTCTTCTATGCATTCCAGGAGCTTGATGGATGATATGTGAACTTGTGTATTGTTCTTCTAGCAAATGTCTGGGCAGTTGAAGTTACCCATAAGAACCAGGGTCTGTTGATTCTATGCTTGCTTAAGTCACCCAAATTTTGCTTCATTGGCATTAACAGTCTTGGTTTGGAAGTTAGTAGGAGATGCCTACTGTAAGATTCCCCTTGGTACACATTTACGCTAAATATACAGAAATAGTGAAAGAGTAATTACCTGGCATAACTGTCACCTAATTTCATTGGCAACAGCAACATACAGTTGAGAGTTACAGGAGGTTTTACATGCTTATTATTGTATTAACTGATGCCAAGTGTTTAATACTCCTATGATTATTCCTTTAGGCATATTTTCAAAGTATAGGAAGCCTTGAAATCCTAGAGCAAGAGAAAAGTGGAAATCATTATATCCAAATTACCAGCTATTTGTTGAGGATTTATTTTTAAGACATAAATATAATGCTTTCATGTGTAGATTAAGAGAAGCATAACCTTTCATAATTCCATGTGAAAAGTGGCAAAGCATTGAATTTTGTATATAAGTGCAGCTGCTTTTTTCAGTGTTCATATTATTGCACTGTTGCTTCACACAAGTGTCTGAAGCTATTTCATGAACTACTCATTATCTCTATGAATTTATTGGAAACACTGTGGACCTTATTATAACAGCATCCTTGAAAGACAAGCATTTTGAATGTCACAAGGAGATGTTGCTGTAACAAAGGAGAATGTAATGGGCCTATATGCACAGTATTTGAGATCCAGAGTATTTTCAAAGAGAATAACCTAAGTAAGTGCCTTATAAGGAAGGTGAATCCTCTACATATTGCAGTTTGAAGATTTCTTGATACAGCACATTAAATCCATAGAAGGATTCTATTTTCAGAGATAGACATGAGAACATTAGCCTGCATCATATTCATGCTTTGGAAAGAGTATACAATTTGCCAAGAAAATGAAGTATTTTTCCTCCACAAACATGAATACAAAATACAAACTTGGTGTGCACTAAAACTAATGGGAGCCTTAGGTTCTTGTGAATGTATTAAATTTGTACACACTGATCATAATTTATACTTCACAGAGTAATTGTTTGATACTTCAGCTGCTAAAGGTGTTTGGAGCCTCTGTTCTAAAGACAATCTTGGGTGCCTAGAATCCTTGAGTGCTCTGGCCAGCACTGGGTCCATCGCAGAAGTATTCATGCAAAGTAATTACAAACATAAAAGCTAAACCCTCTTTTCAGGTAATGCATATGTGTCTTCAAAGTTATGGGTATTTGACACATGCACACATTAATGTGCCTATTAGCACATTAACTTATAAAATTTGAATGCTTAGAATTGGGTTATTTATATCTGCAGTTAGAAACCTAGTAATAGATTTATATGAATCTGCCTTATCTCCTTAGTGCTTTGTTTTGTGAGGATTTCTTCAGCTTGAAAATGCCTTCTCTCTTTTGCTATCCATGAGCACTGTTGTTCCCATTACTGAAGTCTTGACTCAACCATTAGGTTGCTTTTTGTAAGTGCATGCATTGCTTTTGAAAACTGTTGAACTTCCAGATTTATGACACAGAAAATCTAAGCCATTGATCCACCACACAAATACATTACAGAGAATGTTTGCAGTATGCAGTAGCTACTTTACTTGAAGAGCTATTTCTGCATGCTTCAGCTCTGACCTGGGGTCCATCTCTAAAAAGGAGAAAAGTTAAGTCTTCTCCAGTCATTGAACTTCTCAGTCAGAACTGGAAAATGTACAAATACGATATATCACTATGGTGATGCTGTCATTACTGGAAGTGTAGCATGCTTCTGTCCATACCAGTCCTCTAGTTTGAAGTCTATGATCTGTGGAAGAGAAGTTCTGTGCCTCTTCTGAACCTCAGTATGAGCTTTACAATCTTTATAAAACAACTAGCAGCATAAGCATAATTTAAGTGACCAAAATGCCATATAAATTAATTTCTCAAGACTTCTGAATTTCAGAATAAGGGGATCTACAAAGTCTATTAAAATACTATATATAAACCTATAAACTGTTTATTTGCAGTATGTCTTAAGGAAACATTTGTGATTGTGTCATTTGTCTGGTCCTGCAATTTAAATAAAATCACCAGTTTCAACAAAACCTGATAGGGCAGTAGAAATCTCGAAAATATTCAGTTACTGGCAATTCTGTGAACATCAGTGAGCAGATATATTAGTGCTGCACAATGAAGAGGAGGCTTTTAATATTATGCTATTATTTTTGTTCTGAGAATCAGCAGCCACTTAGCTGATCCCCATATATACAGACTGGATATTTCTTAATCAATCAAGACAGAAGTCTGAAATCATACCATTACTGGATACAGATGCTAAATGGGATTGGCCAGCATAAACTAAGCAAAAGGTATCGAACGTATATTGTATAACAGCACAAACTTTCCTTAGCTGAATATACCTCAGGAGTAGGAATGACACTTGTCAAGCAACTTGCTTAAGAACTCACATCAGGCTTTTTTGTTGGCAGTGTCAGCTATGTGTGATACAGTGAAATAATTTCTGCTAGTGCAGAATTGCCTTGATGTCCTACGTTAGCTGTGTTTGCTTGCATAAGCTTATCCTGCATGAAGAGACAATAGAAGAGAGTATAGCTAAGAAGAGCTTAGACAAAGGATGAGATACAGACATATTTATAATCATCTGGGAAGGAAATCAAACAAAAACCTGCAGATGAACTTTTCAATACAGGTACAATTTACCATTTTTTTCAGGAAAACAAAGTACAAGCAGATGAATGATGGGGCAGATTTACAACACATGAGGAAGTACAAATAGTCATATGGCAAATTCTGGAAAATAAGTGCCATGTGATATCTGTTTTTCAGGATAGTCATTCTTCAAGAAGAAAACCTCAAACTTCAGAGAATTAAAGCTTTTTTTTTAAAAAAACCAACCAATTAAACAGAACACAAAACTCCCAACTGCAGAGCAAATAATTAAAATGCTATTTAACAAAAATGTACTTGCAGTGAATTCTTGTATTACTTTAATTTCTCAGCTGTTGGAAGGTGGTCAGAAAGAAGCAAGATATAACACTTAAATTAAATTTGCCACTTGAAAGAGATGTGTATAAACATTCAGAAAGAAATATACTTCTTGTTTAGTATTAGATAGGAATCCACTATTTCCTGTAAACTCAATGATTACAATGAATAACTGGAATTGTGGGAAACAAATATATATCCAAGATTAGATCATTCTTAGACTGGGGACTTCTCTTGTGAACTTTTTAAAATATCTGGAATTAACTTTCTTCCCCCTTCATTTAATGTTAGTTTTCTCTCCTGGTTTATGCAATTGGTTTACCAAAGAAAAGTAGTAGTTTCTATATAGTGTAATTTAGGATAAATTAGAAACTTTGAAATATGCTTTTCTGTTGTGCAAATCCCTTTAATCAAGGTTTACAACTACTATTGATAACAATAATGTCTGAAATGTTTTCCTGAAATAAAAGAGAAAAATTCTAATTTTGATAATGTATCATGTGACCAAAAGTCCCTTAATTGCACTGCCATTTCTGACCATTACAGTTCAGTGACTTCTGGAGAAAGTCTTCTACATTCATCAGGTTTTCACAGGCCCTAGTTCCTGATCTCCGTCCTTCCTATTGCTGTGAGAAGACTGATTAAAGAGTGTTATGAATCTCACCTGGAAGTGCTAGGGCCCCTTCCCTGTCCTGCCAGCACAGCAGAGCCACTTGCACATTCTGAGGTTACAAGCAAATGCTTTCAGAAAACCTTCAATTTTTCAAATTCATAGACTTTCTAAAAGTAACTTTCCACTCAAGGGCAAAGAGGCACAGAGTAGCTGTCTAGCAAATGAGATCCAAGCTCCATTCTCAGGACAACTTTTTTCCTTAAGAATTAATTAACTTAAAACATAGTTCCTACAGCCAAAACTTGATACAGTGATGGCAAAAGATTAATACAGCTAAGCATCAGAGAGATGAAGAATTTCCTTCTAATTAAAACTTTCTGGCAAGGTAACAGAGTTGCCTTTGTATTAAAGATTAATGGATTTGATAGGTTTGATAGCTCAATATCCCCTATAAATCATAACAGAAAGATGCTTAAGGAATTGATTCAAGCTTATTAATTGCAAAAATAAATAAATATTACAGCATCTGCAGCAACTATAAAAAGTTGGGTACAAATAATTGCTAAGTTGTGTGGGTTTATTTTTTCTAAAGACACTGCATTAGTGGAGTAACTAAAGCGTTGCTGCCTCAAGGCTGCGTTTTGCAGCCTCCCCTTACATAGCAGACAAACACTCAGTGACCCATGTGGCATTATGGAAATGCTGTGTTGACAAGAATAAGCTTCTTCCATTCCCTCTGGCAGGTCTGCAGCTGGGCATTAATTTGTCCTCAACCAGTGCAGATCTTAGAGGGTATATGCCAACTGGAAAATCAGCTTCCAGCGGGTGGTGACACAGACCTGCTCCAAGTATTTCTTTGTGCTCTCCTTCCAAACTACTCCTTTAATCCGTTACTCCTCAATGTTACCTCATTTATTTTGCATTTATGGACTTTTCTGCCACTTAACCAATAAAAGCAAATACTCAATCTACGAAACTGAGACTTCAATTGAATGAGAGCAATAGGATGTATTTCAATATAAATTCAGACATTTTTAGTGTTACGTGTTGGTCTGCTAGAACCCCCAAGTTTGAAATGCTTGAGTTCGTGTTTATGTTGTCACAATATTGACCTTGAACTCTAAGGGAATGTTGACTGGAAGTTATTATACACTTCAGAGAGTCTTGATTTTATTTTATACTTTAAGACATGAATGACAACTTGGCTAAAGATCTGAATATAAAATTCAAGCTAGAGCTTCTTTAAAATACTACATTGGTCTTTCCTAATTTTCTGCATTTGGACAGACTTAGTTGAATAAAGAATAGAAGGTGCTATAATAATATAATAGAAGATGCCTCAGCATATTTCCAGTGCATGCTTCTTAAGAAACTTCCTAGAATGCAAACCTTTTCACCAAAACAACTGGAAGCTTTGGCTTCCTGAGGGAGGTGGCATAAACCACTTCCTGTCTTTCTTTTTATGTGCCACTGACTAAGGTTTTAGAATTTGAAATTTATCAGGAGAAATCTTGGTATTCCCTCATACCTCTCATGTATAAGCCTGTTTATGGAAATCATGTAGAAGCAGTGCCAGAAATACAATAAAAGTGGTCCATATTTCATAATGAAAACACTGCCTGGAGATGTCACTTCCTTAAAACAACCTTTCTGCTTATTCAGGCTTATTTTAGTACTCATTTTCATTTTCTATTCCAGTGTGCTATATGCTTGTAATCTTTCACATTAGTAGGTGTTAGAAGTAAAATACAGTAAAATTTAGTTAAATATACTGAAGAACAGCAGAGGAGGCATTGCAAGGTTAATTTTTTCCTTCAGGACTTAAAGAAGTGTTAGTAGGTGTTTATCAAGTAGTGTGCATCAAGTCAAATTCTGATTCCATGGCTCATAAGGAAACTGAAGTTGATAGCATGAGCAAGAACTAGCCCATCATTTTTAAATACAGAAAAACTTTCTTGTTCTTGTTACTGTTTCTCCACTTAAATGAACACAAAACATCTTTTTATTTGTCTGAAGATCTACCTGCTTTATTTTAAAATTAATCAGTAATATGGAAGATAAGAAAGTATTCTTGGATTCAAGTTTCTTGTCTCTTGTGAAGAGACCTGGGGGCCTGAGGTAAAGGAAACCAATTAAAGTCTCTAAAGTTGAACCCAGTAACAGGAACTCATATTTATTTCTACTGTTATTTGAGCACTTTATGCTCACAACCATTGCCCCATCAGCTATTATAAGCTTGAATTTGAAGGCTGTCTGTATTGAGTTGCAGAAGGAACAATAACCTATACCCTGATCCAATAGAGGTGACATTTGCCCTGTTCACAAGGGAGCATCTTCTTAGTGTTTGAAGAAAACTGCCTTCTGCATTAATTTAATGTTTGCTTTAGAATAAATCTGCAGATACAGTTATGTACACCCTAGTGCAAGAGTCAAAAGGGGTTAACACTGAACACTGAGTACAGGGAATAACATAGGCATCTGTCTCACTGAAGGTGATGTGAATGGGGCTAGTTCCCTAAAAGCTGGGTTATAATATTGTCTCAGGAAATGGCTCAAGGTCTTACATATGTAAGCATAAAAAAAAAAAATAATCTTTAACATTTCAATTTTCATCTAAAAAGAGAGACTTGAAATAGCTCACTGTGAATGTTTTCTTATGTTTTGTCTCAAATACAGATGGGATTCATCATAGCCCACCACGTTAAGAAAAACACACCCCAATCTTTTTTTACATTTCAATACTTGGTTTCCCAGATGCTCATCCCCTGGCACTCCAAATGTGCTGGAGCAACAGAGAACCATTTAGCTTAAAGTCAGTTATAAACAGCTTAAAGACTCTAGAGCGCAGCCTTCACTTTTGAAGTTTAGGAATGCTTTCTCTAGCTTCTTAAATGTATAGAGGCCTACTGGCCCCTTGAGGATTCAGAACCTACACACTTTGGATTGACTGAAAAAAGATTATTTCTTCAGTGGGGGCTGTGTACACTTTAAATTGTGGCAAACACAACCAGTCCTTGGTGGCAAACAACACAACCTTGCAGGATAGCTCTTATTCTAAGAAGAATTTCATCATCCTATTGCACATTTTAAAACTCTTTTCTTCCTGGTTCATGTGTGATCATATCACTATTAGAGAACACACTTGAAAGCACATTAGGAGTCAATGGAGGAACTCCTACTGAATTCGCTAGGCTTTGAAATCAATTTTTTCACATTGATTTCAAATGGAGCTGAAAAAAGAAGTTGTGTGTGCTTATGAAGTTGGAACTGAGAAAAAATATTGCATTTCCCCTTATTATGATAAGTAAGCTCTACAAAATGAAAACTGCATCATTTTTGCAGCCAATAGCTCAGACTGGATAGCATCAGCAGAGATTTACTTGCTTGAAATTGAGGTCAACAGTAATCATCCTTAGATGCCTGAAATTCTATGTCCCAAATACATGCAAGGAAGTGGAGGTGAACTTCACTCTCATATTTTCATCAGTACACCATTTATATTAATTGCAAGAGTTGCAGATCGTGATCATGAAGCAATGAAGCAATGCAGTGTAAGTGGGGCTCTTTTCCCTGTAAAATTTTTTCCCTGGGCAGATGTTACACAGATATGCAGCATCCACTAAGATGTAGGGAGATCATTGGAGCTAAGGATATACAAGGTAGCATGACTGCCAATGTGCCTGTCTACATTTTTGCCTCTCTCATAGTGTATTCTTCAGCAACAGCAGCCTTATAGAATCTCTTAATTGGGTGGTCCTTCTTGGGTTCAGATTCCTCTCTGTTTTCTAGACATCACCACCTTTGCCTTTCTATAAACCCTCTATTTACAATGGCGTATCATTGTCTGAAACAACCAAATTATAAAAAAAAGGAACTATGTAATCACTGCATTTCCTGATTAAGAGGTGTTTATCACTGTCAAGAAAAACGCTAAAAACAGATGAAGGAGCCATACCTTGAAATATAAAGACAGTTAAAAATATCTATCTTATAGTAAGGTGATCATTAAAGAGGGAAAGAGGAATACTCCTTGCTTAGTGCCTTGAAGCATGCAGATGATATCACTGGCTGACCCAGGAGACTTGAGATTATGACAGAGAGGATATGAGCTTAGCTATGGTGCAGAGCTCAGACAGCATGTGCTAGGAAGGAAAGCATTTCCCATTACCCTGGTTTTCCAGGGACAGAAAGATGAAGAGATTTCTGGAGAAGTGAAACAGTTCTGTTAACAAGTAAAAGCATTTCTCCAGAACCCAGAAAAGGTAGGAAAGCACAGCTTTAATTTTAACAAAGTGCAAAAACCAAGGCACCCCAAATTTCTTCATAGTTTACAATTAGGACATTCAATAAAATATTTTCAGCAAAGTGTTCTCTATTGGTTGTAGGAACAGGTCCTGTCATAGCCTCAATAGCCAGTAACACCAGAATTAGAGAGAACTATAACCTGTCCTCTCCAGCTCCCGAGTATTTTAGCACATCAAGAACTGAAAAATCAGAAAAGTTAGCATTGCTGCCTTTTATAGAAATACCATGGAATGATAGAGATCCTAGTGAAACTAATAAATTGGGCTGACAATCTGTTTTCTCTAAAACAATAGGCTATTCAGTCTGTAATAATAAACTCCAGAAACTATATCCTTTTGTGACAGAAAGATTATTGTTGTTCCATCTTTATTTCTTTCTAGAAAGAGGCAATTCATCTACAGCCAAAATTAAAGTAGTGAGGAAAAGCAGCCTGTATCTAAAGTAGTAAGCCGAGTAAAGCAAAGAGTAATCCTTACAATAAACGTGAACTTTCACTGAGTGTAGACACTAAAGCCTTCAATGTCTTCAGGGTTTTGTCTGACTGGAGACAAGTGGCTTTAATCCTATGGGGAAGCTGAAGAGCTCTGGGGAAGCTACCAGCTTTGTAGACTGACAGCAGAGCTCTGGGGAAGCATCACTCTCCTCAGACAAGAACTGCACCTTAGGGAAACAGCACGATTCTAGAAAGGCAGAAACTTTTGTAGCAGCTAACAAAATCACTGAGCGCATACACGAGCTCCCATGCACAATCTTCCAATTATAGCGCCCCCATGCTTACTTCTATGCCTTGCTAGAATTCAATTAGACACAAAAACATAAGGTTTACCCATTTAATAATTGTTCAATAGTTAGGCATTCATAGCACTATCTGCACACTGATGAAGAACAGTTCAGGGGCCAACAGTAACAGGCTTCACCGACCACTGCTGATCTGCTCCATGAATGTTTCTAGTAGGTACAGTTCAGTTGTTAAAAAGTGATCAACATGTATGTTGAGGCAGACTCACTTCAGTTATTATAAAGCAGGCTTCATCTGGATTGAACACAGATTAAGACAGGGTCAAAACGTAGCAAGGCTAATTCATGGAGGGAAAAATCCATTGAGAACTACTGAATTGAAGAGGTACCACATCAGGCTAAGATACAGTTTGCAGCAAGATTAATCAATTTGGTGAAATGCCAGTACATTTACCCTGTTCTGGTACTATTTCTTACATATTTCATTTTGGTTCCTGTCAGAGAACAGGGAATAGGCTCAGGATCACCTCAAGGCCATCTTGGTATGGTTATTGTTACATTTCACTGTCCCAGTTAATATAAATTAAATACAAGAAAACAGTATGTTCTTTGCTTCCAAATTGCAAAGAACCATTTCTTCAGCACAGTTTCGAAAATTAATCACTTTTGCTGGTAAAGCACTAACAAGCTTTTCGGTATTATTCACATTACTACTACCTAAGGTGAATAATTGTGGAATTGGGCCATCTGCCAGCTGAGAAATTCTGTCACTTTTACTTTTACTGAGTATTATTTTACTTTGCAAGTTGACCTGTAATGAGATTCTGATAGGGATAGATAGAAGCTTTTCAGCCAGCATAATTCAATGATGAAAAATGATGGGTATGAAATTACATTTATTTCATATCATTCTCCTGCATCCCTGTAGCTTCTTTTTTTAAGCTCTAGATAAGGATTATGTTACAACTTAGGGTAATAAGCAGAAAAAACTTGGCCATCTGAACATTAAGACTTGCAGCACTCAGTAACACAGGAAAATTCCCCTCCATGCTTTCCCCAAAATGGTGTTGTGTTCTATTGCCTAGAGTTTCACACAGCTCCCTTAACATGCCTAAAGCCTACTTGCCATCACCTCCCAGTGCACAAAAAGCAAAGCACACACAGTGAAACTTGGGGACTTTTCAGAGAAGAGCATGTGATGGCTGCTGCCCACTCTGTTTCTGCTCTAGATTTGATGGATCATGGTGTACCCTACCAACAGACACAGACCAGGATAAGCAATGTCAGCTCAGCTCAGCACATGCCTCATGTTAGCAAGAGGTCATTTGAATAAGTAGCCTGACACCACCAATCACACTTGCTTAAGGCTCAGCTGACTCAAAGGCCAGCTGTGTATTTATTGTTGAGGGGTTTAAAACTGGGGAAGGATACTAATTTGCAGTTAACCACAATGCTAAGTAATTCAGAGAAGAAATGTGACTATCAGCAAGAGGCCAAATTCATTTCCTTCTAATCATTAACAAACTACAGAAGAAGTTGGCTTTGAAAAAAACTGAGGTGAAAATGCTTGGCAGGTAATTTATTTCCAGTTCTACCTCCAAAGCCTAAAATAATTATACATACAAATCAGCAAATTTTATTTCCATAGACCCAAAACCCACAAATTCTATCCTTTTCTCTTCATATGAAGAGATGTACCATAGACCATAACATACAGCAGGAGATGATCCATCAGTTCTCAGAAAGTCCCTGCCACAATTAGCAGCTTATGCAGTTTTGCAAAAAGGGCACTATTCTCACGACTAGAAGCTGACTAGCATAAGAAGCTATATCCCTTTCTCCTTAGAAGTTAGATTCTAAAAAATACAGTAAAACAAGTGCAAGAAATAAACGTAGCTGCTAAGAGGAAACAGGAAAGGTGTTGAGGAAACAGGAAATGTGTTACGGAAAAAAGTTTACTCAGGTACAATTTTCTGAATATATGAATATAGGCAATAGGTTGGTGCAGGTGTGACCATTTCCACTAACAGTTGTGCAAACAACAGCTACAACTGCCTGGGTGTCACCTGGGTCTTTATTAGTTTTTGCTTGACATGACAAGCAAAGTGGTCTTTTGTAAGAGGGGAAAAACATAAAGAGGTTTTGGGGAGAATAATTCTTTTTTTAGTTTTCCTAAGGCATAGATAGATCATCTTGGGTCCCTCAGTTATTTCAGGGTAGTTCCTATATTCCATTCTTTGTCCAAAAGGAACATATTTGGGCTGGCTGCCTTTACATCTGTTCATCCTCAGCTCTGCCAAAAGTTAATTTTGTGCTGTAAGCAATTGACCACAGAGGAATAGGTTATCAAATAATTGATTTCTCAGGGCTTGTGTAGCCTCAAACAGGTTTAGAAAGTGCTAAAGCAAGACAGAATTTAAGGCTGTCCCTAATTCTGTAGCTCAAGTCAAGACGTGAGGCAGCTTTATGGGCATCTACAAACATAACGGCTCTGCAAGCAACCAAATGCATGGGGACTCTCAGTTGAGGCTTTGAAGAACACACTCAGTACCATCATCCTCCACCTGTGCAAGTGGTTTGTGACACTGCTTTTGTTGTCTGGGCATTTACTACTTCCTTTCAAAACTGAATAAATGGCTGGATTACCCTAAAATCTCATTCCTTAAAAAAAAAAAAACCTAAAAAAAAAACCCACAGAAAAATCCAGTTTTTTTTAAAACACTGCTACAAAACACATCACCATTCTGTCTCCAAGACCAATAAATTCTGTAACTGATTTTCATTTTCTCCAGGAAAGCATGAATCAGTTCTGAAAATTTCTCAATGAAGGAAAAAAGGATGGATTCCCTGACAAAGCAACTATTTTAAAATTTACCAGTTGATTTAGCAAAGTCCTTCAAAGTGTTCCGTTAAAACCTCTGTGGCTGAGTTCTCTAAATTAATTAAATAAATAAGTAGCACTGCCAACACAATGCTGTAAGTGTTGTTAGATACTCTGACAGTACTGGCACCAATGACCTAAAGGTACATTAGCTGTTTAGTTTGTCTTTGCTATTCTGCACAGCAGAAGAATGCTAAAGATTCACCTAATGAAGAAGGTCTGTCTGTTGCTCAGGGGCATTTCAGAGTATCTGCCTCTGTATCTCTAGGCTCTTTTTCAGCTATTAATGATTTCAGTAAAACATGAAAAAATCTGCAAGAGCTCAAGGCTCTTGTGATTGATAGAAATTTTGTTAATGTATGAATTAACTATACATGTGGTTTTTAAATTCAATTTAAGCCTGAAAATCTAACCTTGGGGGTTTGAAATAATGGGACATTAACTTCACTGCCTTTTAGAAACTACCATGAAACATAAGTAAATGACAAAGATGAATAAAATCAAAATGATAAATGTTTTATAGCTGGTGTTTTTTCTAAAATAATGTTATTGCCATTGAAAACCTAAGTGAAATGAATTCAGTCATTTCAGCTTAATCCCTGGTGGACAATAGTCCACATTTCAAAAGCATCACACATAATTTGGCAAAATTGGCAGCTTCGGCTCAGATGTGGTTTAGGGCTGAGTAAGCATGCAATTCCCCTAGTGAGAGTGCCCCTTTCCTTCAGGGTTAAGGTCAATGGCTAGTCACTGTGGGGTGGAAAGGCTGATAGCGTCTGCTTGTATTTATCTAAACTACAGACACAGAATTTCAGCTGCTGGTGATGCACAGCATTCCAGTGCCAGCAAATATATTATACTCTTCCCTTAAACATACATGCACCTTCACCCTCTTCCACTGTCCTAGATAAAACACACACCTTCCCTTTCCAGGACACGCAGCCCTTCTGGCAGTTTTATAATCCTTGTCTTCCTCCTCCTCCCTCTCCCATTCCACAGTCATATTTCACGTTATACTAGATTTAAAAGATTGTCCATTCTTGACCCAGAATACGGCTGGGCAATACACCAGTTTAATGGCAAGAAAACAGGGGCATCAATGGAAATTATAGAAAATCAAATTGAACATATGTTAGGAAGCACATCAGGCATTGTAAATGTGAGGGATGCCCAGCAGACAAGGTTATGGAGGTGAAAAACCAGAACACATAAGAAAAGCAGAGCAAGAGCAAGTAACCCAGCACCCCCCAGCTGCCAGTGACATGCTTTTACTGATGCATTGGGAAGGTTATTCTGTGCCACCCTTCGAAGTGACAATGAAATCTACTGGATTATCTGATTATAAATTAAGCAAGTGTTGCAAAACCATACTGATAGTACAGAAAATAGTTTTGTGATAACCTTAGTCTCATTAAAAGTTATCAGAGGTTTATGTCCAGTCCTGAAAGTATTGAGACATCTTGGATTTCACAGGAATTTTCAACTGATTGTAACCTACAAGAGACCACTTTTTTTTTAAAGGTATTCAGACATTTAACACAGTGGATTGTGCCCAGTGGGATTTCTAAAAGAGCTTAGACATGTAATTCCCATTAGTGATAGGGTTTTGAAAAGCCTGCTGTCATCTCATCAGCACTCTTGACATTTAAATAACTTCACAGACCTGGCTCAGATTGGAAATTTTTCTGCCCTTACTACTACATTTGAGGAAAATGGTAGAATCAGGTTCCAATACTAGCAGGACACATGAACTTCTACTTTCCTTCAGATCAGGCAACATCATTCATTGAACTGGCATCACACTAGGACAAGTTTTGTTTTCCTTTCCTTTGCCTTATCCTATGAAGTCAAATTCAACTGGAACAGTAGTCATTTTAGGTCTCGAGAAAGAATAAATAAACCTGGGGATATCTTTTGAGATAACGAATGGCTCACTGAAAGTAGTGTTTAATTCACAAAGTACCTTTTTTCCTAAGGTAGCCAAATTACATATTACTGTATAGACCTTGTTAACCTTTTTAATGCTTTTAAGAAGAGTGCAATGCATCTAAGACTATTTTGTTCAGTCTGCATCAAGAACTGTATTAATGCACATGACTGACAAATGGATAGCTGCTTCAACAACAACAAAAAAAAAAGCCTCAGAATCTTGGCCAAGTATCTTTTAAACATTCTTCTGTTTGTTCAGCTATTTACTTATTAAAAACCAAAACAAACTTCAGGTTTTCCTACTTTGTGCTGTCTGTTGAAGCCTGAAAAAGCTCTTCCCTTGACAGCGTGCCATAAGAGAATGGGGGAGCCAGCATGCCACCCCACACATAAGCCACAGGGTGCCCAGCTGGAAGACAAGTAGGCATTGATGGTCCTGAAGAGCTGAGAGCAAGCAGGGGCAGGGCATTCTGCTGCCTCACAGATCAGTGCTGCCTGAAGAGATCAGAAAAATACGTCTATTTAGGAGCATAAATTTGTACCTGTAATCCATGGCATACAACTACTTGTTGCTTGCCATGGAGTTTAGGCACAAGAACTAAGTTTAGAAGGGTCCTATGACAGCAGCCACAGAATAAGACCATTTGAAAGCAATGTCACTTATTTCTATGCCCTTGAAACCATGCAAATCATACTCCTTCCTGGAAATGTATTGTTATTATCATCAGTCACTCCAATATTTCTCTTGCTGAAAAGGTATTTTAGTTTCTTCACATATTAAGCAGCACTTTGTGCATGCTCCTCATTTCTACTGCATACAGTCAGGTGCCCTTGCCCATGTCTCAGCCAGTTTTAACCAAGACAACAGAATATGCACTTGGCTAGCTTCAAATGTTTCAGAGTAACAAAAGAAGATTAAAGGAAAAGGAAAGCACAAGAAAACTTGGCCAGCAGGCTCTGAAGGCAGCAGTTTCAAACCTTTTAAAGCCAAAATGCTTTGAAATTACTGATCAAAGTTTCCCTCCACTGAAGACTTGAAGTCAAGTAGTGTGCAGCTCAGACCTCAGTAGGAAGTGACAGTGCAGAGAATATCAGGGTCTAAATGCATTAAGTTATCCCAGAACATTTCCCTTTCTAACTACTTACAGCAAAACTAACTTTTTGCTAGAAATGGGACTTGCCAAGGCCAGGATGTCTGACAGATCTCATCTCAGAGACCACTATGAAGAAAAAGGTTCTTGGCAACCCTATCAGGTTCAAAATCTACAAAAATACCTGTTTACTATTACAAGGTTGATTGTTGCTATGCAACTCTACTTTGCCATTTGTTTCATTCATTACTTCAAGTTCCTAATTGCTTGAACCAAGCCAGACCAGCTCATCTTTAATTGGAATAAAGAGTTAATCTTTTATACAAAGGACCCAGCTGAGTCTTTGTATGCTTTTGAATCTGTAAAGGGCTTTTGGCAGTTTAAAGTGTGTGTGGTGTTAGCAGGATTTAGCTCATTAGCAAGCCACAAAGGCTCTGCTGACACTGTACTCTGGGTAAAATACATGAGGCCAACCTACACCCTGTGGACATGTACAGCATAACTACATAATAAACAGGCATTTATTAATAATTTTATCTGTCACACATGCAGAAGGAGAGGGTGAGAAGTCAAAAGCTGTCATATGTTGCAACTAAAGAGGCATAATTAAAGTGATAAGTGTCATGTGATTATAACCCTTGAAGAATTAATCTAGTATGAAACAACAATGGTATAAATACAACAGCATATGTTCTGAAAATTAATTTCACATAATAGGCAGCTGATGTAAGCACTTAGACCCAATTATGTATGGTCATACAATAGCAGCTGATGCATGGAAAATCCCTTCTATAGTGTACACTAGAATAATCCCATTATAAATAAATGAATGGAAAGACTCCTTTAAAGTCTTTGCACTAATGTGTATTTACAGACAAATTAGAATTTATGAAAATATTACATAGCTTTAATTTATCCACTAATTTGTTTTCAAGATTTAACTTTTCAAAGCAGATAATGCTTCCTCCCTATCTCAGACCATTAGCTGTTCTGCAGAAGCAGGATTTCTGGTGACACCAGTTACAACCTACAGGTTTGTGTAACCTCAATTTTAAATATCTTTTCAAGCTAATTGTTTCATAATTTCAACTTTACTCACATAGGACTTGATTCCTAGTACTGTTCTATCTTATTCTTCCTCTGAAGTTAAATGAAGCAGAATACTGCATACTGCAGAGATCAGACTTGAAGAACTTTATCCTGTAACATTCATTGGTTAAACTTGAATATTTAGCTTTACTTATATTAACATTCATCTTAATACTCTGATTTATATTTTTCTTATAGTGAAAGTGTGAATAGTTTATACACAACTGAAGCATGTTGGAGTTTCAATTTACACTGATCATGTGCACATGAGCTTTGCTCTGTCTATTGACCTCAACTTTGGTTGCGTGCAATGCAATGTCACATCCCAAGTTTCAGCTTGAAAGCACAATGTGCATCCAAAATTTTAAACCTGGAATCACTGATAAGAATTCAGATGCACACAGACTACCTCCTGACAATGACAGAAATAAAGTTATTCTAGAGAGAAACTGTATGTATCGATTAAGTTTTGGCCATGAAATCACTTTGGATGCTTGTAAGGTCAATCAGAATGACCTACCATATGTTTCAATAGTTTTCTGTTCTCTTTCAAATGATGCAACTTTTAGTTATGAAGCTGTGAACATATCTACTACTACCACTGACCAATGGCACTTCATGTGTTTCTGCTCAGAAAAGCTAGAAACAAATTTCATTCACTGTGTCTCTAGAGTGAACATACTAAACAAGAGTTTAAACAATGGAAGTATTGTTGCACTGTGACAAAAAAAAACAATGTTAACCTACTCTCTGGAATTAATGTTGATCTGTAGAACAACAGTATTCTCGGTGCTATGCTAGGCAAAACAAATTCAGAGGTAGAAGCAGACACAGAATTATCCATTCAGCTGATCACATAAAAGTATATCCAAGAAAATACATTTAATGAACAGTCTTCAGCAGAGAGAAAATAACCAATGTATGATATGTTTCTAAAAACCCACTTGCAGTGTGTGTGCAAGTAATTCTTTTCACTTGGGTTCATATTTTATTCTTTCTGTGTGCTGACCAATGACAAGGAATACATACATACACCTCATTAAACTGATTACTAACATAATTCTTACGGACTAAAGACATTCGGACTTTAACAAGAAACAGCAAGAGGTGGCCAAATTTTTAACAGCAAATAATATTTGTTTAGTAGACAAATAATATTATGGCAGTACTTAGCAACTGACAGAGATATGAGTCCTTTTATGTAAGTAACTGAAGTGTTATCTCTGGAGAACACAACGTTGTGTGTTGTTGCCATCTAATGAATTCCCAGGTGAAAGCTTCAGCCAGGACACTGGTGTGCTTTCACCTGCTACCTAAGTAGAGCTAACCCTTAAAATTTCACAAGGAGGAAGCAACAGATATTTAACCCAAGTGGTGCACAGCACTACAGGGAAGCAGCTTACCAGCTTGGACACTGGTGGACCAGGAGTGAAATAAACAACATGAAATAAGCCACCAAAGTACCATGGTTTTCTTTTTTCAAAACATGATCTATTTCCTATCAGTCAGAAGAAAAGTAAAGCATTTTAGGGGGAAATAAAAACACTTGAAAGAAAAGCAAACTTAGAGAAGGCCAATCACTAATTGCTTACCTGAAATAGAAAAGGAGAGCTTCTGTTTAAAGTTGATGCATTTACCTAGATTCTGAAATTTCACTTGGCATTTAATTCCAGCCATTTATAAACTATCAATTAAATTAAGGTTCTGAAAACACTGACACAAGCAAATGACAAAATACTATTTTAAGAGACTACCAGCTAACAAAACCAACCCTGTTTCCTGAAGGCAACTCTTAGCACTACATTCTCTTGGGAAAACACCCTGCAAATGCCGCTCACCTCCATTATGAAAGCGTTCTACCATGCCACTTCTGACAAACTGTGCGAGTTCCTCCAAGGCAAGAAGCCACACAGAAGGTCTACAATCCAGGACAAGGTCTTTGCAGAATTTACACATCTTTATTACTTCATTTCTCTGAAGTGCAGGCTAGACCACCCCTGCCAGTTCAGTAGCAGGGCCTGGCTCCACAGCCTTATAAACCACGAGATGAGCCAGCGGATTTCTCTAATATATGCTAATTGGACTCTTAGGGATCCATCCTGCCAGAAAGGAATTAATGGACTTTGCTAATGTCCTTTCTACTCATGGACATACCTTTAAAGAGCAGACCTCTGCAAGCACTTGTGTACCAATGCAGCCTACAGTCTGTGAACTCCTCTTCACACAAGAATAGGATGTCCCCATGAGTAGGATGACAAAATTCACTTCAACAAAGGATCCATCAGCCCAAATCCTTCCATTTTCAGCTAATTTTAGTTCAAAGGACTCAAAATAGTTCATTACCAAAGGATAAAGGGAATTTTTCCCTATTCTCTGTTGCCCAGGATTTAATGTATGCTGTGGTGCACTGGATGGCTGTGTACACATGGTGCATACAAGTGACCTGCAATTGGTTTGATCATTAAGTGCTTCAGCTACAAAGTTAAGAAGAAACTGCACATAGGCTTTCCAGAATGAAATCTCATCTTCATCAAAGCCAAGCATTTGGGCCTGGAAGTAGTAACAGCTGTAACTAAGCGAATGTTATTAAGAAAGGAAATAACGAATTGGGAAGTATTTGAAGTTCTGACCTTTCACCCCTAGCACTATGATTCAAACTAACCCTGAAGACCTGACTATGATCTATCAATGATTTCTGGTTTAGATCCCCAATAGTTAATTTGTTTCATGCTGGGAGAAGTTGCTTGATATGGTTTAAAAAGTAGGCTATTAGTAATGGCACATTACCTATTTGTGCAAAATCATTCACACAAGCTTGCCTTAAGTACCGAGTAAAATAGCAATATGTAGAAATATTAGAAGATTCTGGAAAACACTAAATTGAAAAACAGATTCAAATTTTAAGAATAGGAGTTACACTGAATGATTATTTCACAGTAGTGAAGTCTTCAGTGAGTGAGCAACAGAGTATTACTGGACTTCATGCCATTAAAATTAAAGTAATATCAGATGAATTTACAAGTATTGGACACTCCAAAGGTCACTTTATTATATCTTTCAAAAATATTGCTCTATTAGAGATGCATTTCATCAGTTAGAAGGGTGACATTACTCAGTATTAGTGAAATATAGCAGACACCTGAGGATGTGCACACCTAATTTTAAATGATATAATTTTTTATGTTTTCATGGATAATAAAGAACATTCCATCTGAGTGGTGAAAATGCTAAAGAGACAGAAGTTATGGGAGGATCATTAAGTGATGTTATAAAATCCTGGCAGCACCAAAGTGATACTAAGTCATACATGTTCCCTTCTTAATAATTTTAGAAAGGCTACACACTAGAGCTTTATTCATGCAGTTCACTTGAACTCCATTTAAACTTAAGAGATTTTCTTCCTTGCTTTTCCTCCAATTTTTGGTATCAAGTAAATACTTCATTTTTCTTTGGCTATGACACACAAAATTTATAAAAATAAAATCTAAAACCAGTAGCAGAGATGAAGAAATAATGTTTTATTAGCAGTTTCCCCATTTTAACTGCTGTTTGAGAACAATCCTGAGATAAAAAGGAAAGGTTATTAGACTTGGACAACCTTAATTCTTCAGGGAAAGATGCACGGTTTAATAATGGCAGCCAGCCATCTGCTGCTCCCAAGGTCTGCATGCAGATGGAGCAGCCTTACTATTGTGCCAGCTCAGAGGCAGAAGATATCCCTTCTAGGGTTGTGAAAGACCCCTGCCCAGACATAATCCCTTTTTCACTAGCAGTATGGGCTCAAGAAGCAGTGGGACTCTGGGTAATGCTCCTGTGAACCCTTGGTATTCGCTTCAATACTGTGGCTGCATCCAGGCTATAATATCACATTTTAAAAGACAGAATAAGTTGGGTTTTCTTTTTAATGTCATGAGTTTAAAGATAAATTAAAAAACCTTAAGTTTCTTATTACATGTTTAAGTTTAGCAAGTAGTTGTCCATGTGGCTGAGTGTGTAGTCCATAGCATGACAGCTGGGAATGGAATGTTATAGAGGATACGTGTACCTGTTTTCCTCCACTTTTGTGGGTCACTATAAGGAAAAGTGGTGGCAGGCTGGAAGCCCAAACATGATTTATAGGGCCAAGGGTCCAGGAATTGACAAGTTAACACTGTGGAGAGACATGGACACATTTGAGATAATCCAACAAAGGGCCATAAAGATGACTGAGGGATTAGAGCATCTCCTCTATGAGAAAGGCTGAGAGAGCTGGATTTGTTTAGCCTACAGAAGAGAAGGCTCAGGGGGAATCTTATCAATGTATATAAATACCTGAAGGGAGGGTGCAAACAGGAGTTAGCCAGGCTTTTTCCAGCAGTGCCCAGTGACAGGGTAAGAGGCTGTGGGCACAAACAGAAACACAGCAGCTTCTGTCTGAACATCAGAAACCACGTTATTTTACTATTAGGCTGACTGCCATAGGTACAGATTACCCAGGGAGGTTATACAGCATCCATTCTTGGGAGATACTGAAAAATCTGGACATGGTCCTGGGCGACTGGCTCTGGGTGGCCTTGCTTGAGCAGGGAAGCTGAAACAGATGACCTTCAGAGGTCCTTTCCAAGATCAACCATTCTATGACTCTAGGAGTAATATATCAAAGTGTTAAACTTTAAGTTTATATTTGTTAGGAATTCAGTTCTCGGGAGCTGAACTATACCCACTGGATGATAGATTCCAAAATTGCTTATCCAATGAGGGGCTGAAAGTTTACCCATACAACCTTCTAGAGCTTTTTGATACCAACATTTCCAACCTGAGTACATAGAGCAAACAGATCATACACACTCTGTAGGCTGTAAGTAGAAAAAGGCTTCATTGTGGTTTACCTGAAAGCTCTCAGCTGGAGTCAGTATGTATTTCTGAGAACGTAAGAGCTAAGGGTCACAGCCTTGCTCTATTTCCCCTTCTCACAAGTTTCCCACAGACATACTGGAAACACTTTTTTCTTGCCAGGTTTCTACATAGCATAGACTCTGCCAGTACGTCAGGCAAAGTGACCAGTGCAGTGTGGGTAAGCGAAGCTAAGTAGTTCTCTTTGCTGATGAGGTTGCCACAGCAGCTGTTTGGGGTCTGTCCCAGTTGCCTTCCCCCCCCCCAGCAGCAAGACATTGAGGGTGGTAAAAGAGTAAGAAGAAATCTTCTGTTTTCTAACACTTTCACATCAGTATGTATTACCCTGTATACTATCATTTAAAGGCAAAGAAACCCCTTTAAGTTTTTCACTAGATAGCATTAAATAAAGATTAACATAACAATGCAGAATTTGGATCTGAAATGCCTGAGGTAATAACAAGAACCTGTAATACTTAAACTTGTTTTTATGAGGTTTACTCTAACCCTTGCAGGTGCTCTGTGAACAGGACTTGGAACATGCTACTGTATTCCTATTTGCTGTTTGAAGCAAAGGCTTAAGCAAGCCTCTCTTTTTGAAGTATGGGTGCCAACAGGAAATGTCATATTGCAACATGTTAAAAACCAATTGCTACATACAACACCAAAACCATAGATTTCTCTTTGAATATTGGGTTGGAAATTGTAAGCCTGGCCACTTAAAGATTAGCAAACACAGAGTTCTAGGAGTAATAGAGGCTAGCTAGTGAAACTGTTGTAGTTAAATGCCTCCCTAAGCCCATGACAAAGCACTGGAACAGCATCTTCCTGTAGATTTGGGAAAGGACTAAATAAAACCTCTCCATTTATGTTTTTACTTTGCTATAAAACTTGGATGATTATCACTGCCTCCTGTAGGCAGGAGCAATATGAACTTCATCTACAATTCTGAGCTAGTTTTCTAGGTCAATATTATCATTGAATGGAACCCACTGATCAACTGAGTGAAGCAGTAACAAAATGGATTCCAGCTTGAGGAAAAAATTCAGTTGGGAAGCTGAATTCTTTGGGCTTTGACTGGGTTATAACTGTAGCCTGCACAGCCAAATAAACTCCAGGCAATTACAGCCTAGCATACTGCAGTTAAAACAGCTTCCAGACCAAGATTTTACTTAGTGAGGTCAGTAGATGAAGCTTGACCTGGCTTAAGGAGATTGAACCAACAACATGGTTTGATATAGTTATGTGGTCAAAAAAACCCCTATTTAATTACAGCCCTTGCCAAGAGCTTGGGTTTTTAATGAGAGGTTGGTTGTAGCATTACTGCTCCCCTAACCTCTCCTGCTTTTTGGTTTATCACACTTTAAGGGAGAAGAATAATAAATGAAAAAGAAGGAGGGGAAAGGGTGTGAAGTGAGGGATAGGACTGCATTCCAGCTGGTCCAGCAGAACTCACAGTAGAAGTACCTTCTAAAACAAGAGCTGCTCTTTGTAATAACTGTCTAGATTTGCCTCACAGAAAACACTGTAAAGCTTTTTATCATACCTTTATGGTACACACATGGCTTATTCCATCAAGCATCAGGGAAAAAGGTCTATTATAAATCAACACGCAGGCCTCCTTTAAGGTGAACAAGTATGGTGAACTAAAGCTAAAATCTGAATAATGGTAGCAGCCGGGAAACAGAAATAATAGTTACACGGTTCAAATTATTGCATCCTTTTCTGTAATTGAAAGTGCACTATAATAATTTGTTAGAAACATGGATATTTCTTTTTATTGTTTTCCTGCTTCAACAATATTGAAGATGACTACTAACAACCAAGAGCTGTTCTCATGTGAAGCTATTTATTCATATCCCACTGGAAAGCATTGCAGGCCATTTATTAACAGTTAATCAAATGAGCTTTTCCGACCCTCCTGTAACTAAAAAAAAAAAAAAAAAAAAAAAACAAAAAAAAAAAAAAAAAAAAAAAA